>PVIH01002961.1:35882-173110 GCA_004025045.1 Sigmodon hispidus
GTGTTCATCTTTCCCTCTGAATTTTTTTTCCATCCCTGTATATCCTTATTCAAGGTCTCTTCCCCCTCCCAACACATCTGGTCATTTTTCTTCTCTGCAACTCCCCATCCCCTCCCTGGGCAGGGAGCAGACAGTCCTATGGTCCCACTGACCCAATAATGCTTAGATCAGTTTCCACTTCTGGCCAAATCCAGTTCTTAACCCCCTCCCTCAAGAGTGAGTCAGGTGTTCCTATAGTTGGACTGGGGTTTGAAGGGTCAGTCCAGGATGTTTCTGATCCCAAGCTGTTCGGTGGTTGTGGTTTGCCTCTTGGGCATGTTTGGCTTTTTTTCTTGTTTGTTTGTTTAGACCACTAGTGAGTGAGTACATCCCCTGCTTATCTCTCTGAGTTTGTGAGACTTCACTCAGGAGGATATTCTCCAAATCCCTCCATTTGCCTGTGAATTTTAGGATATCATTTTTTCTTACTGCTGAGTAGTATTCCATTGTGTAGATGTACCACAGTTTGTTAATCCATTCTTCAGTTGAGGGACATCTAGGTTGTTTCCTGGTTCTTGCTATTACAAATAATGCTGCTATGAACATAGTTGAGCTAATACCTTTGGAATGTGAATGTACCTCTTTAGGGTATATACCCAGAAGTGGTATTGCTGGGTCCTTGGGGAGATTGATTCTCAATTTTCTGAGAAACCTCCATATTGTATTCCAAAGTGGCTGAACAAGCTTACAATCCCACCAACAATGGAGGAGTGTTCCCTTTGCTCCGCATCCTCTCCAGCAGAGGCTGTCATCTGTACCTTTTATCTTAGCCAATCTAACAGGTGTTAGGTGGTATCTCAAAGTTGTTTTGATTTGCATTTCTCTGATGGCTAAAGATGAAGAGCACTTTTTCAGGTGCCTTTCAGCCATTCGTAGTGATGGAGGTCTTTCTAAATTATGCAGGCTGACCTTTAATTTGCTCTATAGCCCAGGCAGTCATTTAATCTGTAATCTCCATGCCCCACTAATCTTAATAGATTAGAGGCCCATATCACTAGAACCAGCCAACAATGGGTATTTTTTACAGGCAGAACCTGCAAATAAAACCTATTTCATTAAGAATAATGGACAACAACATTAAGAATAATGGACAACAATTGGCTATTGCAAACCGCTGTCCTTCAAGAGGGGCATATGCTGTATCACAGAGACTAACTACTGCATGGCCTGGGAAATACCTGAACAATGTTTTCAACAGGCCAGTCAGCCCTGAAGGAGGGAGCTGAGTCCTACATCATCAGTCATCCACATCACCGTGTTATTATGACCAGGACAAGAGAATGAAGCAAAGCCTGTGTTCTTGCACATCAGGTAACTGGCAATGGCAGTCATCTTCCCCTCACCATTGTCTGTGGTAAAAACCCAGGCCAAGCTTTTCTACCTTTGCAGAGTTATACACAGCTTCCTAATGTCATAGCTGGTGTTACATTTTACCTACTTGGGGATAATTTCTGTTCCAAAGCTCATTTATTCATTCATTCAAGTAGTTCTTCAGCCAGTCACTGGTCTCTGGGTATAGTACCCAGCTAGATAGAAAGGGTTCTTGCTTCGAGGAAAATCACCATCCACAAACATAGGAGGCTGAAAAGTATCAGAATGAAAAAAGATAGAGCAAAGGCAACTGAGGCTGTTACATAGGGCAGAAGGGAAGCAGGATTTGAAGAGAAGAGCCAGGCTTGGAATTCGAAAAGTAAAGCCTTCCAGATCAATATGATGGCCAGAGCAAAGACCCCAGAGTCCTGTCGTGTTTGGTTTTCTGTGTGCACATATATTAATTCAAAAAGAGGGAGAGGGTCAGAAAGGGCAACATGCAAATGAGTTGACAGCTTGGCTCTTACACAAAATGCGGGCACTTCTTATTCTTGAGGCTAATCTTGCTGGCAGTTATCAGTGATTACAGTCCCGGGCCAAGCATCCCTTGAAGACCTTGCCAGCTCTCTGTTTCAAGTCTCAGATGAGCAGTGTTATTTTAGGTTACTCATCTGGAAGAATGCCTTGGAATTATCCTTATTGTGCCCTTTGATTTCCCTCTGCTGATAAAGCGACACCATCTCCAAGGAGGGAAATCCACATGCATCAGGTGACAGTGTCTGCAAATCCTAAAGTTTAATTTACTGCTTGCTCATTGTCATCCACTATTAGTAAAGGTGTCTCAGGCCTGACATGTCCTGTTGGGCATTTGGCATGTTTCTGGTGAATGCTTATATTACATTGATTTTGAATCACCAATGGTATTAAGTGGGTAAATAGCATAGCTTTAGAAGAAATCCTCTGAGCTTTTAGATATTAAGATATTCTTAACTTCTACTGTATTTTTGTTACAGCTTAGTCTTGGCTAAATTCTGAAGGATCAGATATCCTTGTTCATCATTAGACTCTGGATTTTTAAAACTTGTGTTTTGAGCTAGTTACAGCCTTCACTACAGCATGAAAGGATCAAGACTTACTTGCATGTGTGACTTTCAGATACTGCACAACTTTCATCTGGAAGAAAAGTCATTGGGCAGTGGGTGGGAGGGAGAGAGGGGAGGGTAGTAATGGCTGTAATTCCAGTGAACACTAATTTGTTCAGTAATGTACTGAGTTGGTGTGAGTGTGTGTGTGTGTGTGTGTGTGTGTGTGTGTCGGATAGTGAGGATGTGAGAGGATCTGGAAAAGGCCTACTTGTGTGCTTGTGCATTAGTGCAGCTGTAGCAGAGGAAGAGTCATATAAATGACACATGGTCCTTGATATAGTGAAGGTCTTACTGTCAGCTTTTCCTTTGCCAGCATATTATTGAACTGTACTCATTCACCTAGATATTGTTCCTTGGTAATTCCTTCCACTCACCTTTCAAGCCATATCCATTGACCTCTCAGCATTCCCTCTGTGTTCTTGTATGCACATATTTTTTCAACGATCTATCTGCACACTTATCTATGTATACATCCATCCAATCTATCTCTATAGATTTGTGCCCTGTCTTGTGTTGTATGTATGGGAATCAAGAAAACATGGTTTTGACTCTAACATCTGAAAATCACTCTCTTTATTATGACATTTTGAGTTGATGAACCCTTCTGTCTAAACCTTTATTTTATATAACATTAGTATAATCACCTATATCTAAAATTGTAAAATTAGACCATTATAGTAATGGTACATTCCAATATCTTATGATAAGCAGGAGAAATAAGTACTTTGTGGAAGTGTGTGATTTTCCCAAATTCCTTAAATTTTTAGTAGAAGGACTGAAGTGAGATCTTTTATGTTTCTTTTCATGTTCATATCATATGAGTTCTGCCTCCTCTACTCATTGTCTCTGAGGTGTATTGTTAAAATTAACATTGAAACATGGGATAGAGTATTTTGGTAGTCTAAAGTTCTGGCTCTAGTTCTTACCCAGAAAGACCCTCTAAGCTTTGGAAACTTAGAAATTAGTCTCCAAGAAGCAGAATGAAGTTTGTGCTATTTTAACTTTTAATTGCTAGAAACATATTTATGAAGTGCCATTAGAAGCCTTCAGTCCGCTGGAAAACACTGCATTTACATGGAAACCTCCTTCAGAATAGCCTAAGTAGGGGCATTAGTGGACAGGCAGTCATTCCACCTGTTCAGCATGAACTCATCTCTGCCTTTTCCTTCCTTCTTTCCTTCCTTCCTTCCTTCCTTCCTTCCTTCCTTCCTTCCTTCCTTCCTTTCTTCCTTCCTTCCTTCCTCCAAGCAAAAGGGGACAGGGGTAAGAAATTTGAATTTTGAAGAAGGTCACCAGCCATGGCTAGCACCACCCCACACCACATGGTCCTACATGTATTTTCACCATCTCTTTTATTCCACTGCGTCCTGTGGAGAGAGAGAGCTTTGAAAAGTGGACGCCCAGTTTCCTCTACTTCTTTTTCCATGTTAGAATCAGATGATTATGGGCACACACACTACATGACTGCATCATACCCCACTAGTGAGTATAAAACCCAAATGCTTTGTATGGTAAATCTGTTAGGGCAGCATACTATCATTACCAGGGCATCCCCCAACAAGACAACAATGCTCATGGGTCAGAAAAGGGTGCAGAAATAAATCACTCTGGAGAGTTTCAGGGAACAGTGTCTGCTTTGTTGCATATGAACAACCACTTAAGTTTTTAATGTACTCTCCCTGCACTACCCCCTCAACTGATCCATCTGCTCTCATCCTCACCTGCCTCAGTTCACCCAAAGAATCTATTCTATTTCCCTTTTCCAGGCAGATCTGTAAATCCCCCCTGTAGCCCTTCTCTTTACTTAACCCCTTCAGGTCTGCAGCCTGTTTATCATTTACTTAACAGATAATATCCACTGATAAGCGAGTAAACACCATATTTGTCTTTCATGGTGTGGGTTATCTTACAGGATGGCGAGACTATTTTTCTGGTTGTATTAATTTACCTTCAAATTTCGTGATGTCATTTTTTTAGACAATTAAATTGTGTAAATATATAACATTTTCATTATCCATTCTTTAGTTGAGGGCCATCTAGGTTGTTTCCAGTTTCTGGGTATTATAATTAAAGCTGCCAAAAACCATAGTTGAGCAAGTGTCCTTATAATAGGATGGTGTGTTTTTTGGGTATATGACCAAGAGTTGTATAGCTAGGTCTTGAGGTAGAACAATTGCCAATTTTCTGAGGAATTGCCACATTGACTTTTATAGTGGCTGTACATTTTTGCACTCCCACCAGCAATGGAGGAATGCTCTTTTTATACCACGTCCCCACCAGCATGAGCTGTCACTTGTGTTATGGATCTCAGCCATTCTGACAGGTGTAAGGTGGAATCTCAAAGTAGTTTTGACTTGCATTTCTCTGATAACTAAAAATGATGAATATTTCTTTAAGTGTTTCTCAGCCTTTTGAGATTCCTCTGTTGGGAATTCTGTTTAAAGTTCTCTTTACCTCATTTTAAATTGGATTATTTGGTTCTTTAGTGACTAATTTCTTTTGGCCTTTAGACCTCTATCAGATATGAAGTTAGTGAAAATCTTTTCCCATTCTGTAGGCTGCCACTTTGTCCCATTGATGTCCTTTGCCATGTAGAAGGTTTTCAGTTTCACGATGTTTCATTTTTAATTGTTAATCTTAGTGTCTATACTATCAGTGCTCTGTTTAGGAAGTTGTCTCCTATGAATGTATTCAAGGCTGTTCCCTACTTTCTCTTCTATCAAGTTCTGTGTATCTGGGTTTATGTTGAGGTCTTTGATACACTTGAACTTGTGTTTTGTGCAGGGTGATAAGTAAGGATCTAGTTTCATTCTTCTACAGGCAAAGAGCCAGTTTAACCAGCACCATTTATTGAGGATGTTGGGTTTTTTCCGTATATATTTCTGACTTCTTTATCAAAAATCAGGTGTTCATAGGTGTGCGGACTTACATCTGTGTCTTAAATCCAATTTCATTGATCAACATGTCTATTTTTATGCCAGTACCATGCTGTTTTTATTACAATAACTTGGTAGTACAACTTGGAGTTAGAAATAGTGATTCCTTGAGCAGTTCTTTTTGTTGTTGTTGTTTTAGCTGTCCTGGGTTTTTTGTTTTTGCATATGAATTGAAAATTTTCTTTTGAAAGTCTGCAAAGAATTGTGTTGGAATTTTGATCCAGATTTTATTAAATCTGTAGATTATTTTTGGTAGGATGGCCATTTTTATTGATCCATGAGCATGGGAGATCTTTGCATCTTCTAATATCTTCTCCAATTTCTTTAAGACTTGAAGTTATTAGCATAAAAGTCTTCCACTTGTTTGATTAGTTACCCTAAGATATTTTGGCAGTATTTTAGGCTATTTTGAAAAGTTTTGTTTACCTGAATTCTTTCTCAGTCCTTGTGTGTGTGTGTATGTGTGTGTGTGTATGTATATATAATACAATATATATATAGTAGTTTTTTCTACTGTACATACTAATTTTTTTCTTTTGAGTCAATTTTGTCTCCAGCCACTTTGCTAAAAGTGTTATCAGCTGTAGGAGTTTCCTGGTGGAATTTTTAGAGTCCCTTATGTATGCTATCATGTTATGGGTAAATACAGGTATATTGACTTCTTCCTTTCAATTTTATATCTCCTTGATCTCCTTTAGTTGTCTTATTTACCTAGCTAGTACTTCAAGGACTTAATTGAATAGATATATAGAGAGTGAACAACCTTGTCTTGTTCCTGATTTTAGTGGAATGAACAATCCCTTATAGAGTGGAAGCATATGGACTTTGATTGGTTAACACATTACTTCTGATTGGACAGAGAGTGTTTATACCACCAAGATATCTATGTGGAAAAGGTCCATTGGAGGAGACATGGGAAGTGCAGACACATCCAGTCGCCAGTTACTGGCACTCATGCTACTTCAGAATTCAGTGTTCTGACTTCAGGAGCATAGTGTGCCTTACTTTTTATTTAGAAGTATGTTGTGCCAAGAAGGCTAGCTGCCAGATCACGCTTACATATTTTCCTACAGCAGTGGCTACTTAACATTGTCACTACTGACAGATACTCTCTGGAGAGCAGAAGAGAATGAAGGGTTGACCAAGGAAGTATGGACAGAAACAGAGAACAAATATGTAAATTTTAGGTTTGCAGAACTAAGTCTCTCTAGGAAGTAAATATATCAGTTACTTATTTTGTTACTTTGATCAAATGTGTGACAATAAGCAAACTTAAAAGAGAGGGTCCTGGAGAGATGGCTCAGTGGTTAAATGCTCTGATTATTCTTCTGGAAGACCTGAGTTTGATTCCCAGCATCCACATGGCAGCCGACAACTGTCTATAATTTCAAGATCTGACACCCTTACATAGTTATGTTTGCAGGCAAAACACCAATTTACATAAAGATAATAAAAATAAATATTTTTAAAAAAGAGATTTATGCTGGCTAGAATTTGAAGGCGCAGTCCATCACGGTGGCAGAAGTGGCTAGTAGGTGTGATATCTCATGTCACATGGTTATGGAAAGAACCATTCAGTTGGGGATTCCAGTCCATGCAATAATACCACCCACATAGGGCAGGTCTGTTCTCCTCAGTTCAACTTCTCTGGAAATGCTTTTACATACATGTCTAAAGGTGTGTTTCCTAAATCCAATCTAAGTGATAGTGAAGATTAACCTTTACAGACCAGAAACAGAAATGTGAGCATGCAAGAAAGAGAAAGTAGACTGAGGCAGAGAAGTGCAGGTTTGTATGACACCTTGTGGTGCAGCAATCAAGAACAGGGATCCCTGAAGCATGAAGTCTTTAAACAGGACTAACAGAAGAGGGTCAATGTTTTAGGACTTGGGTAAGATGGGAGATGTGGGGTAAGGCTACAGAATAGGAATGCTCTGTGGTGAATGATTAAGTTAATGTATAAGGTTCAGGGGATAGGTGCTGCTGCTACTGTGGAGAAGGAGCTGAGCACCTAACAGCCACAGCTTACAGGGCCTGTATGTACCTCAGTCTGTGAAGCCTCTAGTGAAAAGTGGGCTTTAAAAGAACATGGGTCAGGAGTGGCCCATGGAAGATGCTGTAAAACCAGGTCAAGCTGTGGCTCCTTTTTCTATCCTCCATGGTCAAAGAAGAAAGCTAAAAGTTTGGGACCAGGAACATCATGACCGTTAAGACTAGAGCCAAGAAATGCAGGAGAAGACAGCACTGGAGACATCAGTTTAAACCACTGGATAAAACTTCACCTGACGTCAACTATGCCCTGATCTTCCTCAGCAATGAGCCACTGCCTTCCCTATGCTTTGCAAATGACTTTGCAGCATCCACAGCAGAAAAAGGCCTAAACAATGTGGTTCTAGCTGTGCAGATTAGCACTTCCTTCAAGCTAAATTTCATGTAGTAGTTGTCATTCTCTCAGGACCTCTGATCCTTGAGAGGACAACACACTCATGGTTCCTCAAGGAAAAGATCCCTCTCACAGTGTAAAGGAAACCCCTGAGACTGGAGTAGCTCAGGTCTCCTGCCCAGAGAAAAGCCTGTTAAGATGAAAACCTTATTTTAACAGTTTTGGTATCAGTTGTTTACCTTTCATCCTTGCTGCCCGCAGATGGTGATACCTATCCAGAAGGTCTTCTGACTCCCCATCTGGCTCTGTTATCACATCAGCACTACTCTTCCTTTCCAGTTGTGTAAGCTTTGTTTTTGTTTGTTTGTTTTTTGTGGTTGTTTTCTCTATGCCTTCCAGAACATCTGGATTGCAGAACAGGATCTTGCTTGTGACTGAGGGTGTCTGGCTGATTTTCTGTGTATAGATGCGACATCTGTATTTAAGAAGTAAATGCTGAATAGATGCTTAAGAAGTCGCATGGGAAGTTACATTTATTGTTTGTAGACTCAGACCTAACACAAATGAGAGATGCTCATATCAGGAGCTTGACCAATCCAATAGGATTTGGGGTGGAATCAGGTTTGCTCTTTCTTCCTCTCAGGCTCCTGCTAGGTAACTAGTCTGTTTTCTGTTTGCCTGTATGCCTGTCTGCCAGGTGGGTCTTTCCTGTTAGTGCCAGCCTGATGCTTTCTATGGCACTGTATGACTGGTTTGATGACCCGTGACTCAACTGTCCATCTGGCAGAGTTGGCCTGGCTCTTGATCTTTGTTTTCCATGACTGAATTGCTCCTTTCAGCATCTGTCTTGCAAACCTTTCTTCTATGCATAAACAGAGAGAGTGACCCCCCCCCTGCTTCTGGTTCCACCCTCTGCCCTCCTCTCTGCCATGGGAACACACCTGGGCCTCTTTCTTCAGAACTTGTTACCTCTGGCAGAGTAGCTACCCAAGCTTGCCATTCGTGTGGTGCTCTGTGAAAGGAGAGATGTTATATTTCATACTTGCTAGGCACTCAACTTAAATGGACAGTGAAGCCCAGGCATATGACACCATCTGTTTCCCGCCATGTTCTGGTTAGTGCCAGGCATCAGCTGTTACCTGAGTATGCTAGAGCTTGTGAAATGATCCATTTAGGAGACACCTCTTTCCACACTTTACTCAGTAGCTTAATTCAAAAAAACCAGGCTGCAAGGCTGGATGGTTTTCACTTCCTGACTTCAAAGTAAAAATGAAAGAAAAAAAAGAAAAAGAAGAAAAGAAAGAGGAGGAGGAAAAAAGTCTTCTAACATATATAACTTTACAAGTTGATCAAACAATAGTGACATAGTGACATGGATTACTGTGTATGTATGCACCCCCTTCCTTCGTGTGCATGTGTGTGAGTATGTGTGTGTGTGTGTGCCCTTTTGTACACACACATACACACAGTATGGACCTATTGTTTTCACCTTTCCCTAACTGTCTTGAACTCTGCCTGGTGCTTCACTTTGGTTTCATTCCTTAGTAGATGGGTAGGGGTGGGAAAAGATCTTGACCTGTGGCTGAGTACAGAATAGACTCTCCAAAGAGAGAATTCAGCAAACACCAATGCAATGGAAAACAGAATAGATCCTATGAGCTTCCTCTCCTTTGGGGTGTGGTGTCTAGCTAGAGGATGCAACATAAACACATTCCCAAATGGACCTCTCAGCTTTCCAATTCCTCTCAACCTGTGACCCCTCCTCCATCTGAGATGCTGCCATGCAGGTGGTACAGAACTTGCATTGAAGACTTAATTCTTTTCTTGATTCAGTGGTTGCAATTCCCTGTGAATAGAGATGCCAAGCCACCTGTGTGGAGTGCTAAAAATAAAACTGAACATATGCACAGACACAGATAGACAGACAGACACACACACGCACACACACTCAGCCACAGATCAACCCTGAAAAACTGTTCATGAATCTTTAGATTCAATCTGTGCCATATGGAGCAGGCCCAGAAGCTTCTGGAAGCCCTGCTCCTTCCTTATGATATTGAAATGGGTTTGGTCAGCTTTTTCTATTTTGATGCCTGAAGAGTGACTCAGACAAATCTGAATCTTAATTGGAAACGTATGCTCTCCCCATTTCAATTTGTTGGAGCTTTGAAGAGTTATAGCTTTGCAGAGATTTGTGAGTGGAGTCTGAGAAAATGCTCTTTGGTCACCAGATTGTTTCCAAAATTGTTTGATGACCCGAAGTCCTATGACAAAAGGAAGATGAAACCATGTGTTATTAGACTGGAATGTGACTTCAGAGCAAACACTACCTTTGGCTATTAAGAGGTACATACACTCTAGGGGAAGAGTCAGTTCATGAGCTCTATCCCTGACAGTCTGAACACACATGAGAAGAACATGACTATGGGATGACAGGATGGCTAAGTGGGTAAATGTGAGCATTTGAACTTGAGCTCAAATCCCCAGTCAAGTTCAAATCCCCAGGACCTAAAGCTGAATATAGTGACACACATCTCTAATCTGCTCTTAAAGCAAGAGGGAAAGTGTAGATGCCTCCCCAGAAGATCCTGGGCCAGTTTATTTAAGATTTTAAATAAGGTAGAAGGTGATGAATGATACTTGAGGTTAACTGAAAGCTCCTTCATGTGGTCCTTTTCCTACCAGGTTAAGACATGGAGTGGAGCAGCTTTGCCTCTGTGACAGAAGTTTCATCAGGTCTTAACAGGTTTTATACTCAGTGGGTCATATGTATTCTTATGTGGACTGTGCCATTGTATACTAGGATTTATTCAACTTCTAATTTCTAGCCCACATTATATTGTTCAAAATTCCTGCCCAGAAGAAGGAACAGAGCATTCATTCCCCCATTTCATTCATGAAATTGGAAATTAGCTCAAATAAAATAAAATCACAAGATTCTGACACACAAATCTCACAAAACAGGAAAGAAAGGCCAGTTGCATAGACACATGGATATTAGGCAACACCCTGATCTCTTAGACTTTTTGTAGAAATTCGTATATGAAAAATATGCTGATTCTTTTTTTTTTCATTCTGATTTTTTTTTTTTTTTTTTGGTTTGTACAGTGCTACAAGAATGACCAGTGTTTACAGTAATCTTGGCTAGGTAGGTGCTAGTGTGGATTTCACTATAGTCAGTATAGACAACCTGACACAAAGACTCTGTGTCGTAAATCCTGTTTGGAAGTGCCCACTTTGCTGGTCCTGTATGATAACAATCTTGAGCATCTTAGAGGATGTTATGTTCTCTTCAAAGAACGTACCACACACAGAGAGAAAGGGATTAGAAGCCTCATAATGGAGATCCACTAAATACTGTGGTGTTAGTAATAATTAAGCAGCATTTTATGATAGCACCAGCAGGGTAGTCAAGTGAATAATACTTTTTAGGGTTTGTGAGCTCTCTCCGTAGGTGACGGATTTAGATAGATTCATGACACTGGCTGAAACAAATCAGTGGATGGGTGATTATAGGATCTGAGTGTGGTTAAGCCAAGATTAATCCTGCTAATTCCTGAGAAAAAAAGGAGATGAGTGTCACCCAAGTGCCTGAACTTTCAGTTCAGGATGTAAGGTTTCCAGGCAGCAGTTCAGATTCCCTGGGTGTGCATACGTGCTTACACTGTCCCAACCCAAGTGTAACATTCTCATGTCACACGGTGAAGGATGCTCCACAAACAGCAGTCATGATAGAAGAATTGAGGTATGGTGAACAAAATCTTCATTGTGAGTAAACTGCTGCTTATTAGCAGTCGCAGGCCACCAGGGTATCATTTAGGCCAAGGTCTTAACGAGGTCATTTACTTTACCTACACCAGAACCATTACCTTAATTGCCACTCAGTCTTCAGGAAAGTGTTTATGGGTAAACAGTTTTCACCAAGGGACTTATTTAAGTAGCCCCTAGATTACTACAGGATCAGGAATCATAAAAACAAGGCAATTGTAGTCAAAGTAACCTGTGCAGTTCAAGTGTCTGCTCTGAATGTCTTACATTTTCATCATCATCACCATCACCTAGAGGAGATGAGGGTAGAACACAAAACAAGATGTACAATGCTGGCTCGAAACAGGGCAAAAAAGATGGTACAACGGCTAGCATAGGTAACTTGACAGAATCTAGAATCACCCAAGAAGGTGGGCCTCTGGATATGCCTATAAGGAATAATCTTGATTATATTGAGTTGAGAAGACTTGACCATTGTTAGTGAGTAGTACCATTTCTGAAAGAGGTCTGGGGCTTTGTAAATATGGAAGAAAACTGAGAATTCTCTTCTTTCTTCAGATTCCAGATGTAGCGTGACCAGCCTCTCCAAACTCTTGGCCTTGACTTTCCTGCCATAATGGACTGTGCTGCATGGAACTGTGATCTACAATAAACCACTTCTCCATTAAGTTGCTTTTGTTAGTTCATTTTATCACAGCAGTAGAAAAAGAAACTAAGACAGATGACTAAGAGGACCTTCCTTGTTTATTAGGTATGGAAATTATTAGAGCATAAACAACCCATTTTTCATACTGCCCTATATTCCACTGAAGAACTAGTGATAAATATATGAGTTGTTCTTATCTTAGTAGAGTGAGAAAATATGAAAGTAAATAATACATCGTATACATATAGCCAAGGTCAAGGTCAAGGTAGAGCCAGAGTTTTAGAAACTGACAGTTTCACTCCCATTGACTCATTGTGTCCATATAATATCAACTGAAAGTGCTCATCTCAATCTAAGTTCAAGAAATCCAACCAGATTCAGTAGATTTGCAAACTATTAAGAACTACAGAGATTGCCTCTCTAGTCCATACCTATGTGTCCACTGAATAACATACTTGCTTAGGTTGTGCTCTTGGTTGAATCTATATGGAAATGCCTCCCAGTACCAGTCTCTTGTCCTAAACTGAGAGTCTTTGTTGACACTGCTTAAGGTACTCCTTCCTTAGACTACTGAAATACACTTTCTGTTTCTCTTCGGTTGTATTTATTTTCTGCAAAGCAGAATTCAGTCTCAAAGATTTTCATCTCCCAAATTCCAAGCTTTTTCAAACAATATAACACTTTTTTCAGCTATACCCCAAGTTTAATGCCAACAGAAACAGGACAATGCAATTACAGCATTTCATAACTACATCAATGAAGAAATAATCATTAAATGAGTCAGACTGTCATAGGTTTTCCAATGGATTTATGAGTTAAGTAAGTAACAAAAGAGAAAGCAATCAAACAGGACCTTCAGCGATAGTCTAGATTGCGTACAGTATTTCCTTTCTCAAGCACAGAAAATGACATGGATCATCTTCCAAAAGAGAACTTTTGAAATATTTGAGAACACAGGGATCAGTCTTTTCTACATTTGGATAAGAGTTCACTTTTCTCCAGCCATTTCCTATATGACTTAAACTTCCTTCTCTTCCAGGTCATTTATCAGATGAGTCACAGTTGGCCAAGGTCTCTCTTACAGCATAGAGACACACCACTGTCTTCATCTTTACCTACACTTGAGTTGTCCCCTCTAACTATTCCTTTTAAAAGCTCTCTCTCTCACTCATTCTCTCTCTCTCTCTCTCTCTCTCTCTCTCTCTCTCACACACACACACACACACACACACACAAACACACACACACAAACATACACACACATAAAGAAAGAAACCAAGAAAGAAAAGAAAACTGATACTTTTCAATCTGTGTATTGTACAATGGATTCCTGTGGAAGTGAATGTCATCTAAAAAGCTACACCTCCTTAAATACATACATCTTTTTGGTTGTAGAGTATTAGGGATTGAATCTCTGTGATCCCACCCACGACCTCACACAAGCTAGCACATGTTATCACACTGTGTATATCCTCACCCCATATATATGTTCGTGCTCAAACCATCCCTCCCTTGTTTTGCATTTGCTGGTCTGTACAACATAAGCGAGCTGATTTATATTCATCCCTGTTGAAATGAGCCTTGTTTGTAAACCTAACATTGCAGCAACTTTGAATGATCCAGAGTCAGCATTTCATTCAAGTAGTTCTCTAAGATAAAAATTAGATGTGTGTACTACTCTTGTGTTTTTATTATTACCCCACATATTAATCGACGGCTACCTTAGTTTTGGGTATATGGGTAAAGAGGTAGGGTAATAGATAATAGAGGGGTATTCTCTGTGGAGAATGGAAGGATGTTCAGTATTTTGTCTCACATTTCTTATAAAAATGTAAACAACAGTATGTCTACCCAACAGTACCAAGTGACCTTAGCAGAAGCAGCTGTGTGACTAAGGAAGTGTCACAGAGACATGATGCTATAGTATGTTTAGAAGATCAAATGGGCCTTACTGCTTTGGACAAAGCAAGCTGCAACAAAGTGTGGTCTGATGTTTACCTTCAGAAAATGATCACATCAGCCAATCAGGGCCAACAAGAGGCTCCATGAGGCATTAGCTTCTCAACCTGATAGCCAAGTTTGCCCCCACAGCCCACTTGGTGGAAAGAATCTTCTCCTACAATTTGTCCCCTCATCTCTACATACATGCTGTGGCATGTGTGCCTACACACACAAATATCCAATCTAATTCAATACAAACAAACAAAACCAATAAATGTTTAAAAAACTAGCCAATCAAAATAGAGCATAACCAACCCAATAAACTTTCTCCTAAACAAAGTTGTACATCTACTGTTGCCCAGCAACTAGAGTATCATAAAAATCATCCTGGCTCCTTTTCAGGAAATGTAGGGACAGGGCTGAGAAAAGGTGCTTAGATCTGCAACCAAGTGTTTAGCAAAAGAACAAGCATGTTTTGTGTGTGTGTGTGTTTGTGTGTGTGTATGTGTTTTGTCAGCAAAACAAAACAATTTTGATTTTTAAAAGATTTTCTTCGCAATGTACATTATGTATGTATATGTGTGCAAGCACACATATGTATACATATGCATACCTTCTGCAGAATACAAAAATAGTTAATCTTGCATTGACTGCATTAAAAAGAAAAGGACCTATCTGCAGTAATATGGGATAAACTGTTCTCCCAGGTAATCAGGGTGGCTGTCTTTCTCCAGAACAGATGCTATGAGATCATGTCTCCAAGAGAGGAACTGAGAATGAATTCACTTAAATTATGATACTCACACAGAGGGTTTTAGCCTGAACATTTGTTCACAAGATTTATGGTACTGTCCATCCAGCAGAGTCAATGAAAAGGTGGGAGGGGAGAAAAGAAACTTAATTACACCATATGGGCAACAGTTTCCCTAAAAGAAAACTAAAACATTGTGGGGGATTGTTTTTAGGAAATCTGAAACTTTTCCAGCCCAAGAGGGGAAAAGATGGGGAGGGGGTTGAGAAGAGAAAATCTCTCTCTCTCTCTCTGTCTCTGTCACTGTTTCCATCTCTGTCTCTCTCTCTGTGTGTCTCTCTCTTTCTCTCTCTCTCTCGCTCTGTGTGTGTGTGTGTGTGTGTGTGTGTGTGTGTGTGGTGGGAGGGGACAGACCCAGGAGGAGAAAGAGAAAAATAGAAAGCATTTGACATGCATCAGGACTGTGTGCCTGACCCCTAGTGTGTACGGGGTGAGGATGGTGCATGCTGAGTCTCCAGTGTGCCCTAAGAAAGTGCTCTCTAAACCTGCTCCCTACTGTACTGAAACCATCTCCTTCAGTCCCACCACCCCCAAGAAGCCCTTTCATTTTAGCCTGGTCTTTCTGTAGGAGAAGAGAGAGCAATTTTACTGTCCTTTCTCTGTAGTATCTCAGGTTTGGAATTTTAAATTTATGGTCTCAGAACTGCTTCAGTGTTTATATGGCTCAGAGGGTGTTATTATCAGAGCCAATTAAAAATAGTCCTTCTGCTAATAAAAAAAAAAGTATCAGCACCTTCCCAGAGGAGGTCCCACCCTTAATGTTAATTAATGGGTACTCAACATCTTACAAAATTGAATCCTTAATTTTGTTGGCTCCAGCTTTCTCAGAAGCACATACCTGACCTGGGTATATTGTATGTCAAGATCTCCTGACACCTTAAGATCTCCTCCTGAGATTCCTTCCACAAAGCCTGGTTAATGCTACTTGTTTGGCAAAGACTGTTAAGATCTACAGATGAACCTGGCTAATGAATAATACTAATGATCATGTACTCATGAAATGATAATTGGCCCTCTTTGGACCATTTAGGATTCAAATGCCTCCACCCAAATCATTACATGAATGGCAGACAGCCTCTGAGGACCCGCTCTAGCTTTTGTTTTCAAATTTGCAGATTGGAGCGGCTTTCATCAAGAAACAAAACACAGCAGCAATGTCTACCCCACAGCCTTTGCGTAGCGCTTTCTATTTTTCAGAATGCTTCCAGAGCATACGTTATGTAACCTCTCCCACAAACAGCATTATATCTTTCTCAGGCAAGTGAAGACAGTTGGATTCCTGCATCCTCAAAACTAATCATACATGCCTCAGAGAATAACTGTTAGATCTATTTTCCATAGATTTTGTGGTTAAAAAGGTGATCGATGGTTCTGTTTCCTCTCTGAGAGTCAAGTGAATTTATCAACCTCTGATGGTGGCACTTACCTAAAGCAAGGCACCTGTTCTGTGCTGACTACCTGCCCACTTCATCCTCTGTGCTATCGCATGCCTCCCAGTCTCTCTGCATGGCTGCCCCTGCAGCTTTAATGGTGGGCATCAGCGCAGACAGACAAATGAAAGTGTCTTCCCTGCGCAGGGAAAAGAGGCAGCTCTCTCACCATGCCTCACCTACAGACGACTTATCTAACAGACTCCATTTCCTGTGTGCCATTTGCTAGTATTTATCTTATGTGTGGGTTCCCAGGGAGGATTGTCATAAAGGATTGTCCTGTTAGAACTCAGACTCATATTTCTCCATCTAAATAATGAAGAGGCCTCAACTCTTCCTCTTTCTCCCCTTGGTTCCCTGCTCAGTAACAGGCCCATGATCCCAATGCTATATTCATAGGAAAGCTGATACCTGGTTTTGCTCATATGGTGTCTCTCTTTGTAGACAATGACTTCAAAACCTAACCTTGAATTCGATGAGTGAGGCCCCTTCTCTCCTCCTGTTTTTCTGTCTTCTTCCTTCCTATTTTACCTCCACTCATTCCCTTTGTCCTTTCTTCCATTTTCCGTAGATAATTATTTCATTTTTTTCCCAAGAGAAATGCTACTTGTTTATAAAGTTGAGAAGAAAAAAAAAGCTGATCATAGATATTTTTTTTTTTGGCAGATATATTGTATTTTCTGTTACTGAGGTTTACATGAACAGTTATTTAAGTAGCAAGAGAACACTGCAGTTAAGCAAGATTCTTTTCTTAAATCTAGCAGTTCAAGCCATTCATTTTACATTTCCATGTTAAGGATGCAATCCTAAGAGTGCATTACCTTAATAATCAATAACTCAGCAGGAGGTCCTAATGGGGAGCCTTCACTGGAAGCCAGATTTTACTTGAAGTTGCAAAGGACCACCATAGGCCTGCCGGCTATAATTAAACAACCATAAAACTAGGAGGTAAAGGATGGCAGACTACATTAGCAGTAAAATGCTAACTTGCAAGTAATAAGTCTGGACTCTTTCATGTCTATTGGAGTGTCTCTTATACTTGAACAAGGAAAACGTTATGTTAAAGACCAAATTTACATTTAGCATCCTTTAAGCTTATGGACCAGGGAAGGTTAGTGTGGCAAGGAGAAAACAAAGGGTACAAATTTGTACAAGTTTGGGGTTTTCACTCATTGACCACACTCCTGCTCTCCTTCTCTCCTCTTTTACTCATTCATTTTTCATCCCCTCTCTGAGAAACATCACAGGGTTTAAACACAGGAAACCAATATAAAAACCCTCTCATGCAAAGAAACAGTGGAGCTGACTTTACATCACGTCTATTCATGGCTGGCTAGTTTTACATTTTCTGATCAGCGGCTGCCACTGAGACCAGGAAGCCAGTTTCTTCAAGAGAATCCATGGACTGTCTGAAGGCCTTACATTATTGATTTTCTGCTCATAGATTCCAGTTGCTCTGTCAATCATGGGCCAAAAAATACAAGATGGCAGTCAATAAGCAAGAGAACCGAGCTCCCATGAAGACAACAAAATAATTCAGGAGATCTGACAAAGAGAAAGTGCCAGTATTCTCGAGAGAGAAAAGAAATCAGATATGCTTTCCTGGAAAGAGAAGCTCATGGCACACCCCCCATCCCCCCAGACACACATACTGTCTTTGTAAGTGAACATATTCCATATGAGTAAGTCTGGGTTGTGTTCATCAAAGGAGTTAGGTGATGAACACAGTCTTAAGCATATATTAGGCAACATCATAGGTACTGTTGACACAGCACAAAAAACCCCACCATTCTTCTCCTGTAATGTGGAAATGTACTGTGTGAATGCTTGGCTTTAAGGGGATACGCAATGTACAAATGAGTGTGTGAGTTAGGGGAAGGAGATGCTAAGCCTGAGGGTTATGGAAGAGTTTAGAAGTCACAATTGAACTCTATCCTGCAGAATGCTGGGGGCTTCTACAAACAAAGAGTTTACTCAGCCTTGGGGGGTCCCAGCATGTGGTGATCACCCAACACTTGCTCAGTCTTATTAATACAAATTTAATAGACTTATAAATTATTAAACAAGACATTCTTTAAACTGGAGATGTGAACTGAACACCCTGCTATGTTGGTTTTCAACTGCTTAATGAATTTTGCCTCATCATGTAATGGATATATTCCCAAGTTGACTAACTTGTGCTTTGTGAAAAGAAAGTGCTCAATAAATATTTGTTAATGGATTGATTAGGCAGAGGAAGGCAGCATATAAGCTGATTGAAGTAGTAAAATACCCTTAAGGACACAGTTGTCCTTAGAATAGTTCAATAGACTCTCCCTAAATTGTCCAGATTGGCCTTGAACTCACTACGTTGGCCAGGCATGTCTATTTAGTCATCCTCAAGCCTCAGCCTCATCGCTAGCTGGGATTATAGCTTTTACCCCCACCTCGTTCATTTTTCCTTCTCTCTCTTTCCTGCCGTTTAATTTTTTCCCTGTATGCATAATATGTATGTACCTGTGTGTTGGGGTTGGTGTGTTCACATATGAAAATGCATATGGAGGCCAGAAATTTTTATGTCATCCTTTATCACTTTATTTTGGGGGACAGGCTCTCACACTGAACCTGTCACAAATTTGGCTAAACTGGCTAAGGAATGAGCTCTATGGAGTCACCTGTCACTGCTTCCCCAGCACTGGGATAACAGGTGCACATAGCTGTGCCCACTTCCTGATGTGTGTACTGAGGATACAAAATCCAAGTTCTCACACACATATGGCACACATTTCCCACTACACCATCTCCTTAGCTTTACTGTTTCTATTTCGTTTGTCTTTCTTTCCTTCCTTCTTCCTTCCCTCTATCCCTCCCTCCCTTCCTTCCTTTCTTTCTTCTATGTGTCTTTTACATCATATATCTTGATTCCATTCATTTCCCTGTCCCTTCACACCTGTCCTCCACCCCTGCACCCCCAAATAAAACAAAATTTAAGAGTAAAAATTAAAATAAAAGGTAAAAACTTAAAAATGTCATTATAGACATAACTGCAGTGCAAAACTATGAGTTTTGGTTGTTGTTTTTTTAAGTTGCAAGTGTTCATTGCAAAGTGTCATTGGTCTGGTTCAAGGTCTCTGGTTTCTATAATAGATGCTGGGCATTCACTTGGGCTCCTCCTGTATATCCTGCTGCTACTCTGTGTTGTGGAGATCCTGTAGTGCTGGGCCTAGAGATCAGTTCCTTCATGTGCTCCAGTAGATCATAGATGGGGTGGATGATTGGGCAGGCCAAGTAATAACCCTGGGTCTGGGCCTGAGCAGCTGTAGGGTTGGTCCACCAGATGGGAGATAGAGACATCTCTCCTATGCTTATAACTTCATGGCTGGCTCACCCATACCTGCACTACATGTTTGGCTCTATTTTACTGCCGTTGCAGCTGGTGGGGATCAGAGATAGTTCTCCCACTCTTAAAACCATATGTCCAGATCTCCAACCTGCATCAGGAATTGATGGTCAAGTGGAAGGGAATCATTTCTCTGCCTATGCCTCCACAGGTCAAATGCAAAGTGGTGGGGTAGCTCTCCAATGCTCACAACCTTGGGGCTGGCTTAGCCTTGCTATTTCTCAAAGCACTTTTGTATAGCTTCAGTCCCTATAACCTGCTGAAGATAACTGCCACTAAAGACCTCCACATCAATAAGCTCAAAACTCTTTTTAGTTTCTATTTGGCTTGAGCTGCAAATGGGATCAGCAATTGTTTCTGTCCTTTAAACATCCTCCCAGTAGGTATTTGTAAGTGTTTCTTTCCTCCCCTCCTTCTTCAGTGATTCATCTTACACTGTTCAGAATCTCTTCTCTTCCTGTGCTCCTTAGGGGGGTGGGTAGCTCCCTCTATATTTCAATTATCTTTCAAGTGTTGAAAATGAAATGTTTATTTCAAAAGTATAAGGATGGCTTTCATGGCTATCAAGGATGTCAACATAGTGGCCTGCTCTCTAATTTATATGTGGAATCATTCCAAGTCAATTCACTTCCTTCATCCCCTTGTTCATCCAGAAGTACAAGCATGCATATGCTGTGAAACAGAGGGGAAGGGTCTTTGTATTTTGAGGTAGGCAAACTAAGCAGTATGAGAAGAAAGATCATTCACAGACTAATTATTTCACCCAAGTTCTAATATCTTCACCACAGGTAGTAAAAGTTATAGTTACTAGTAACTTCTAAAACTGCAATGAGTCTGAGACCTGTTTCTTTAACAACATATATAGATATTTAGACATTTAAATACACAATTTATGGCTTTTATTATTTGAATCACAATCCATTGTATCATTTTTAATGGCTGCATAGTTCTATCACATAGAAGTATTAGAGTTCTAAAATTTTTCCTTCTTTCCGTAAAACATGAGTTCAAGATCTATAGAGATAGCTTGCTAGTTAAGAGTGCTTGCTGTGAAAACATAAGGATAGGAAGAGTAAAGCTCAGTGTCCATCACCTAAGTAATAAGTCAAGCATGGTCTTGGGCATATCTATACTTCTAACTCTCAAAAAAAATCAGGGTGATCTCTGGAGCTGTCTGTCTTTCAGCCTAATGAAGAAGATAAACTCCAGGCTCAGTGAGAGACCCTGCTGAAAAGAAATAGTGGGAATAGAATAAGAGGGTAAGACACTTGATGCTGTCTTCTGGCCTTCACATATAAGCACAGGTATCTGTACCCAAAAGCACTTATGTTCCCAAATCACACATAAGTACACCCCCCCCCGCACATACATGACAACTCGAAAAGAATGTGGGTAAATTGAGGATCTAGACCAAATATGCTATAGTCAGAGAAATCTTCTTTCATTATTAATATTTATGACATTGAAAATATTTAAATTTGAAAAGGAAATCCCTAGCTAGAGTACAGCTATTGCTAGGTTACTTTTATAGAGGTTGGCCTTGAAATTCTGTCAGCAATGAAATACAGCAACACATTTTCTAGACTGAGTATTTTCTTGTGCTAGGAGAGAGAAAGTCTTCATTCCCTGGGTATCTGTGAGAGTTCTTCAGCTCAACTTGGTTAAAGGTTAGGGAAGGAGAGCTCTGAAGGTGCTCTAGGCCTTATTAATCTGTTTAAAATCAGGGTAGAGACTGACATAAGAAGAGGGTCACCTCCTCCTAAAACTGAGAAGCTTCTGTAAGGCAAAGAGCATGCTCAATAAGAGAAAACAACAGCTTCCAGAATGGTAAAAGATCTTTACCAACCCTACATCTGACACAGAGCTGATCTCTAAAATATATAATGAACTCAAGAAACTAGACATCAAAATACCAAATAATCCAATTAAAAATAGAGTATAGATCTAAACAAAGAAGTCTCAACAGATGAATCTCTAATGGCCACAAGACACTTAAAGAATTACTCAACATTCTTAGTCATGGAAAGACAAATCAAAATGACTCTGATGTACCATCTTACACCTGTCAGAATGGCTAAAACTAGAAACACTGATGACAGCCTATGCTGGAGGGGATGTGGAGTAAGGGGAACAGTCCTTCATTGCTTGTAGGTGTATAAACTTGTACAGCCATTTTGAAAATGAGTATGACAGTTTCTCAGAAAACTGAGAATTAATTTACGACATGATCCAGAAATACCACTCTTGAGCATATATCTTGCCACTCTGACATTTGCTCCACTATGACTATAGCAGCATTATTTGTAATATACAGAACCTGAAAACAATCTAGAAGCTTCCCAACCAAAGAATGGATAAATAAAACGTGGTTTATTTACACAGTGGAGTATTATTCAGCAGTAAAAAAAAAGACATCCTGAAATTTGCAGGCAAATGGATGAAACTAGGAAAAAAAAATCCTGATTGAGGTAACACAGACCCAGAAAGACAAACACATAATGTACTTGCTCATAAGTGGATGTAAGACTTAAAGCAGAGGAGTAATCAGGCTACAATCCACAACCCCGGAGAAGCTAGGTAACAAGGAGGACCCTAAGAAAAATATCCATGGATCCCCTGTGAGGGGAAATAAATAAGATCTCCTGAGTAAATTGGAAGCATGGGGGGGGGAGGGAAGATGGGAAGAGAACAAGAGGGAATGGGATGGTTGAATTGGGGGAGGGACAGAGAGCAAAGAAACAGATATCCTGATAGAGGAAGCCATTTGGGGGTTAGGGAACCTGGTTCTAATGAAATCCCCAGGAATCTACAAAGAGAACTCTAGCTAAGACTTCAAGCAATAGTGGAAAGGGTGCCCATACTGGCCTTCCCCATAATCAAATTGATGACCACCTTAATTGTCATCATAGAACCTTCATCTAGAAACTGATAGTGCAGATGCAGAGATCCACAGTTAAGCTCTTGGTCGAGCTCCCAGTCAATCAAAGAGAGTGAGGAGGGATTATATGAGCAAGGGGGTCAAGATCATGATTGAGAAACACAGAGACAGCTGACCCAAGTGTGAGTATTACAACTCAGAGTGACGGTGGTGAGAGCTATCCTGACTGTTGAGGAAGTCAGATTATACCTAGAGCTGCTGGCACAGTAGCTGAAAGCTGGAACATGCCTGGTCTTACCTAATCTAGAATTAAAAGAAAGATCAGATCTGCTTAGTATTTAGAAGGCATAAAAGAGACAAAAGTTTGGAATCTTGGGATTGTTATTACAACTGGCCATATAAGAGTATATGATTTATATTGATAGCGAGTCTCCTGTCATTCAGGTGACTCAAGGAGATGCTGGACAAGCTAATTGATGGTGCTAGAGAAGAAAGCCAAAGATGAGATGGGACATGGATGAATGGACCTTTAAATCCATCTCCTCTCTGAGACTCCATGTGCTAATTTCAAGGCAGAGAAGGCAGAACTTTGTACTAGATAATACAGTATAGACACTGTAGAACAATGAGCTCTTCTCATAGTGGTGAGTGAGGTGCTTCTCTTCTTGCTTAACATGTTGGGATTGTGTTAACGTATGAAGTCCTACATGCATTTTATGGGGCAATACCACACACATTCACCAGATTCTTAATGTGTCTATGTGGTCCAAACAAATTATGACAACAGAAGCACAGAGTCCTAGATGAAATCATGCATACTTATTGATCCTAGTACCTTAGGTGAGATAGCTATTTTCTAATCAAAACCAATATCTAGGGAGCAAACACCTTGTAGGGGTAGCCAGGTTCTAATATTGAGGCTAAAGAGAAAAAGGAACTTTGGGACTGAGTGTCTAGGGGCGAGGCCTGGCAGGAGCTATATCTTTCTTGTATTGACTCAAAAATGAAATCATATTCTTTCTTCCCAAAGGAAGCTTGCTTCCCATTAATACAAATTGAACCACTGTATCAGTTGGGAATCTCCAGAGAAATAGATTGAACTTCACATACCTATACAACTACAAGTACATATGAACACATGCACATAAACACACATGCACTTAATCCCTACATTTATTATATACAATACTTAAATATCTTGCTAGATATTAGGTACAGAATGAATCTATGTATGCAAAATTAATAATAATATGCAAGTTGATGAATGTACTTTAAAAGTAGTAGATTTTGAAAACTATTAGATTCAAACATGTAGGCAGAACAGCAGGCTGGGAACCAAATGGCAGCATTTTACTTTTTGTAAACTGTATTGTCCATTCTTAAGTTTTCTAATGGATTAATGAGGAAACCAGATATTACCAAGGTTAGTCTACATAAAGCTGACTGATTATGAATGGCAGCCATATCTCTATGTATTCCCCAATCACATTGACACTAGTATTTGATCTGATGACTATATATTGTAGCCTAATAAAATTAAACTTGAATCACTACACTTGTTACCTATAAGTCCAGAAAGCCTGAATGACTATATCTTTTCCCCCATAACAGATTGTCATGATTTTAACCTAGAAGGAACTTGAGAATAGTCATATTTAATAAAAGGGAAATCAAGGCAATACCAGAAAAATATTGAAAGCCTTTCCCACACCCTTTTCCAGTGTTGGCTTCTTAAAAGAAGTTGGAGATCACTACATCATTTAAAACATTCTAAACAGAGAGATGAGTAGGTTACTCTCACTTATATTTTGTGTTGTGAGATGGGTTGCTTAGGTTGTGTCTCATTCTTTTTAGGTGAGCAGCATAACCCTACTTTAATCTCTAGACTGTCTAAAAGATTTTTAAATTTAATTAAATAAATAAATTACTTGTTTAATTAATAAAAATATTTTTATGTGTCTCATTACTATCTCAATAATAATTGTAACAGCCAGTTTTTTCTGTATATAATGAAAACTTAAGAGTCATTTATTTTCACTTGTGCTTGTCTTATCTATGTTTGGCTATAAGGTCACAATTTACTTCACATCTGCTCTGAGCTTATTCACAGTCCTGACACTCATAGATTGCTTTTGGTGTGTCTTTTTTAAAAGACCTGAAACCAAAAAAATAGAGCTGAGAGTCTGAATTCGAACTTCACAGCTCATGTAAAAAGAAGCCAGGCACCCTGACACATTCATGTAATTCCAGCACCAAGATGACTTGGGGATCCCTGGCTAGCCAGCTTAGTTATGTGGTGAGTCAGGATGATCTGAGTCTTTGTGGACAGTGCCTGAGAAGCAGTATCAGATGCCGTCTTCTGATCTACACATGCATGTGCAGATATGGACATATGTGTATGCACGCAAACATGCATCTGTATATACATGTTTACAGGCATGCTCACACAGCAAAAAAAAAAAAAAAAATCCCAAAAAAACAAAAGCACAAAACAGATAAACAAAACCTTAAAATATGCAAATGAGTAAAAACTGTAAACATGAGGTGACCTGGTCTTGGCGCTGACATAATGTCACCTCTACTTAATTTGATTAGGAAGACAAGTTTCATTAATGAGGAGGGTATATAGACTCTGTTTCTAGGAGAAAAGGCTTCAAAGCCTAACTTTAAAAATCATGGGTATAAGAGGGAAGATCTGGGTAAAACATTTAATCTCTGTTTTCATGATGTTTTGTGGATTTTCTGACCTCTGTAGTAACTTTCTACCAACTTGGTGGATCAGAATAACAGAATTGCATTCTTTGTGGATCACAATAACAGAATTGCATTCTTTCTGTTATTGATCTGGAAGCCAGACCTTGATAGCAGTGTTAGTATTCTGAAATTGGGGGGCTACTGAGTTGCTTTCCTCTCCCAGGCTTTATAGCAAAGTCCATTTCCCACAACTTCTACCTTCTTTGTTTGCCAACACTGAGTGGTGGCTCATCACTCTCATATCGCTTTCTCTTCTTCTATTGTGTCTTTTTTTCTGTCTGTGGAACCTTTGCTTCTCTCTAGAAAAACTCTTTTGATTGTATGTAGATCCTGCTTAGATCCTACTTCACTATACACAAGCCCCCAGTTGAAATCTTTCCATGTTTTAGCTCATTGAGTTTCAAGGTATCTTTTGATATTGTTTCAGTTATCATCTTGCCTTTCTTAAATGAAGAAATTGGAACAGTTGTCTAAATGGCAGAGCTTGGACTTGAGCCCTCTTGGCTGGTGATAGATAGAACTTCCCTTGACTGCTCTATTCTATCCTTTCTCAATTTTGCTTATAAATCAGCAAACACATGGATAAAACAACACTCTCTAATTCTAGATCCTTTAATGCTGAGATTTAATACCATTCAATTGGCTTCTTATATTAGAACATACAGAATAAGCTTCTGAGAGTATAAGGAGTGACAATAAAGAATACCTCAAATGCTGTTATCAATTGTTCCAAAACTTTGGCATAAGATCAGTGATTGAATCCTTGTGTGACAGTCCTGTTGCTGTGGCCAGGTTCTGAGCATAGTATCTCACTGTAGATCACTCCCGTTGTACAGCTTTTCTTCAAAAAGACGAAGAAGTTACGATTGGCACTTAATGGAGATTGTGTATTTGCTTCCTGCAGAAGTTTGTGCCAAAAAGCACTAATACTGCACTGTCTAATAGAAACCAGATCAGTGACAAAGCTGGCTGGGTTATTTTGAGCTGGTCATTTACCAGACTGAATGTGTTTCTTTAAGAACACAGACATTTTCATGACTTAAATGTTAAGCTCTCTAGCTTACTTTCTGATTGGCTATCCAGAAGGGAGATTTTTAGCTATACAGTGCTTGTTTGCTGTTTTGGCTTAAATACTGACAAAATCTAATTCCTGATATTTCTAAGACTCTAACATTGCATATGGAAGATGAATCTAACCACATCTGGTGTGAGCCAAGAGTCTCCAGAGAAGTTTCTAAATATTTTTATAGACTTTACCAGGATGGTCTTCCATTTGCTCTTTAGCCTGATTTTTTAAAAGAGGACATTAATAGACACATATTTTGATCATCTGTCCTAAAGCAGCAGAAAACATCTTACACATACTCTGTTTCCACAGTACTTTTTTAACTCTTCAGATAGGCTGAAGATTTTTCTATTACAAATTCAAAACAATGATTATTTTTCCTACAAATTGAATTACATTTAAATTTGCTTTTTTTCAGTATCTTATTTATTGTTGAAAGTAGATTCTTCTCTCCTACAATACACCCCAACCACAATCTCCCCTCTGCTCACTTCTCCCCTCCTCCTCATAGATTCCCACTCGTCAAAACTTATCTGTAAGCTCAACCTGCTATTTAAATAATGAAAATACATCCTCATGTAGGCTTCTGGTAGTCTTGACAAAAATAAGAAGAGGTGATGAACTTGGAAGGGAGTGGAGGAAGATGAAAGGAACCAAATGGGGGCGAAGGAAGGGAGAAAAATAATGTAAGTAGTGCTTATATATGAATTTCTAGAAAGCTTACATAAAATTAGTTTCCAAGGGATGAATATCATATTCAGAATAAAACTCTTTCCTTCTATTTTTCCATTTTTTTTTATTTAGTAGAGAGGTTTTAGATTAATTCTAAATTCAAAATTTATCAATCCATGTCTACCAAGTTCAACACGGTATTTGAATCAAAGAATTATGGGGGGATTTTACATATCTATCACTTGCTTGCCTGGATGTAGCATATATGAACATAAAAACTAAAACCAATATTTTAAGTATATATATGTAATTGCATGTGTGTGTGTTTGTTTATGTGTGTGTATGTATTTATGGGTGTATGTGTGTGTTTAGGTGTGTATATGTGTGTGTATTTATGTGTGTGTGTGTTTAGGTGTGTATATGTGTGTGTATTTATGTGTGTGTGTTTAGGTGTGTATGTGTGTATGTGGGGGTGTGTATGCCTGTTGGAAGGTAATGCTTAAGAGTTTCAGGAGGATGGGCTGCACTGTCAGGGATCACTGCTTTAATCATCAGGACCATTTTAAGCTAAGCCTGTTCACATTTTGGGACCTAGGCTTCCTATTCTTCTCTACCCAATGCTGTCATCTCAGTTGTCACAGGCTCTGCTCTCCTTCCAAGTCTCCATCTTGACTCCTTTCTGACCAAATTACTGGAAGCATCTCTGTCTCTGCTTCCTCTTCCTTCTTCACACTTATCTTAACCTTTTATTTCATTAATACTCTACTTAGGTGAGAGCCTGGTGTAGCCCATTGGTCAATGTATATTTGTTTCTCATGCCAAATTTTCATTTCATGTTTTCATTCCAGACATGCTATTTTTAATTAATTTCTAGGGGCTGGAGAGATGGCTCAGTGGTTAAGAGCACCGTCTGCTCTTCCAGAGGACATGGGTTCGATTCCCAGCACCCACATGGCAGCTAACAACTGTCTGTAGTTCCAGTTCCAGGCAAACACCAAGGCAAATAAATAAATAAATAATAAATAAAATAAAGTTTAATTAATTTCTATGCACAGAAACTTTAAGAGATGTCAGTTAAGATATTTTTTCAAAAGCAAGGAATCAGAAAAACAAAAATTCTGAAACAAAGTTCATTTATACCGAGAATAAATCTCTAGCAGGAAAAATGAATTCTGAAGGCCACATTTTTGGTTTCTTAAATTTTTCATATGGGTTTGTTCTCCATGAGATCAACACCATGAAATAACCGAGTCAGAAACACTTCATTTTTCTGGCTTAGCCTCTACTGTGATTATTCTCTTGACCTCAGCTTCTCCATTCTCTTTCCTGATCTTCCCGTTTGTGGGAACAATGTGAGGACTGCCCAAGACGGTGCCTCTACACTCACACAGCTGGGCCTGAAGGATTAGAATTTTAACCAGCAGTGAACATCTATTGCCTCTGTGCTAGAGAAGTCATTCTGTCTGTCACTTGTTCCTGCTGTTGTCCGGTGTTAGACATCTGCAAAGATAAAAACAATCATATTACCCTTTGACAAACCATGACAGAGTGTTAGGCATCCTCAGAGAATTTGTTTCTAACATTGGCTGGTTAGTAAAAAGTTTGGGTGGCTTTCCTGTTTCTTCATTTAATTATTTCATGACTGAATCACTTAAAACCTACACTCTTAGTGCAGCATCTGGCATGTCCTAAACACTCAGTAAAAGTTAGTTTTTCATTTCCATCCCACAATTTCTTTCTTGACTTTCAATTACATGGAGGGCTTTTGCCAGATTTCTGATTATGTGTGATGTGTGTATTGGGATCAGCTTATTTTGGTGAAAGGGTTGCATTAGGAAAATAAATTAGTCATAATCTAATCAATGTCGAACTTGATTCTCAACACATTGACAGGGGGGAAACCTGCCATGAGAAATGGCTGCATGATTATATACAGCCTGACTCTTTTATAGCTTGTAAAACCTGATAAATACATAGACACTAGCAGTGGGTACCTTAGAGATTGTCGTACCCAATTGGTTTTTCTTTCTTAGCTTTTCCAATTTACTGGTGAGGAAACGAGCTAAGGAAACAAGGTTAAGTAGTTTGTTCCACAGTCGTGTAGAGTTAACCACAGAGTAGAGAAGGTGACAGTCACCCTCCACAACAACCTGCAGTCCAGTCATCCACATCGCACTTTAAAAGGGCCTTCACAGTATGAGTGGCCAGGCTTAACCAATCCCTTAAGTACTTATCTAAGAAAGTGCACCTCTGCTCAGGCCCGAAGGTGATGTCTTCAGGTATGGCAAGGAAGTCCATGACCATGTAAGGTTGCAAGCACAGATTAAATGTTATAGAAGACCTTAATAGCACCAGCTAATTAGTTCCTGTCACCTGTAGGAAACAGTAATGAACCCAGACATAAACCTGGCAGTTAAATTTTGATGTGGACAAAATATCAATATCCTTCATAGCTTTTAAAAAGTTATTTAGCATTACTTTGTATTTCATTTACTTGGAAAGCAGTGATTGTCTCTTTCTTAAACTATTCAGTGTTAAAACGACTTTATACTACTGAACACATAGTCCACATACTTTAAGATATGGCATTAAGACAAGTGTTAGCCACTCTAGATTGTATAATTTGCGTTTGTTATCACCAGTCAGTCCATCTGGGTCCTAGTTTCAGCATTCTTCCGACCTGTCCTGTGTATGTGGGAATAAACCCTGTGTGCCCCATGAGACGCCATGTTGGATTCAGCCAGTGGAAAAGGCAGGCAAGAGATTGAGAAATGAAGAACACAATGACCATGACGTAGCAGTGATGACCTTCAAACTTCAGTCAGGCAGCCTGCTCTGTGATGGCTATCTCCTCTCTGCCCATTGGCAGTGGGAAGTCCACTAATACCAATTTTGGGGTGCTACACTATCATAAGTTACCTCTCATTTTGAAAGAACCCTTTAATTCTTTTCAAATCATTTTAATCTGAATGTGACCTCTGATTCCTGCTACATCTTTCTCCATCTAGTCTTTAAAATAATTGGAAGAGTTAAGTATCATTTACATTTAATGTATGATGCTGTTGAAGATTAAGTAAATTAAACTCATTTTCTAAAGTCAATTTCTTTATAAATGATAATATGAAGACCAGAATTCTATTTTTTTCTTTCTCCAAAGTTCATAACCAGTTGTACACTAAATGTTCTTTCTAGCCCCTCACATTCCCTAGGGTGTACTTCTCAAGAGCAGGTGAAGGCTGATCAATCTGAGTAACTAAAACTGAGTATGACAATGTTTTCTATTTTTTTCCCAAATACAGCTGTATTTGAAAGTTATTTTTATGGAAGCATGAACAACACTTAATATAGTTGTTCATATCATACCATTTGAACATATTGTTTCATTATATGACAATAATGTTTCTTATGCATTGGAGCCAAAGAACTGCACACAGTGAGTGAACGAAACTGTTGGTGGGTGGTACAGGAGAGAGAATATGACTTGCTGAGTAAGTCAGTCTGGAGAATTGTTCTGGTTGATTTCTTCAGTTCTTCCTGCCTTGTTCTCTCTGAGATTCTCTGTAATGTTCTCTCAGAGCTCCAGGAGTCTGGCTACAGAAGAAAGAGATAGAACTTTTGTTTTCTTTTGTTTTTAGAGAAGCTGAAGGGAGGTTGGAGTGTTTTGCTGTGTTTTGCATTTAGGTTTTTTTTTTTTAATGCATTATAGAATCTGATTTCCTACAGAAAAGTTCAGCATCTGTTTTGTGATTTGATGAATGGCTTTGAGCTGTTAATTTAATTGCTTCCTAGTAAGACACTAATGACCTTTTTGTTCCACTAAATACTAGTGTGTTTAGTTATAAATTAACCATAACTAAGCACTTGGAGCTGTAATACTTAACAATTCATACCTCTCAGGTTCAGGTTGTAGCCACTTCAGTTGGCATTATATATGGGCTGTGGATTTAGCTTCTAAAATCTGGAGTAGAAGGGAAGGCCATTAAATTTTCTAGTCACAACAAACTCATGAAGAAAAAAAAAATAATTGCAATTTGAGTAGACAAAGAGAACAAAATGGAAAAAAAAAATCTCAATACATATGTAGGTCTCAGGAATCCCACTTGATATATTCAGACTAGAAGTTGGAGATATGGACTTTAGGTATTTCCAATCTTAAGTACTGGAGAGCTTTTTGTTCCTGGGTGAAGCTTAGAGTAAGTAAGACTAGGGTAGTTCAAATAATTTATTGGTCACCAGATTTCAAATAATCTTTCAAGAGAGAGTGCATATTTATACGTTTTGTGGGAATAAATATCAGTTCACCATTTTCCTGGCTCCTTTGGCAGAGTGACTGAGTGTCGGTTTGATCGGTAATTGAAAAAGAGGCCATTGCAGCTCCCGCTGGGCCTTTTCTGGCTTCCTCTTGGAATACTTCCAGGTAAGATCTTCTCCCAAAGGCTTTCAATTAGATGGGGGAGGCCACAGAAAGCTGAGGTCTGCCTTTGCTAACTGAATGTCTGAGCAGTTGGGAGGTTTATTCCCTGCCTTCTCTGGAACAACAGTTTCTCATCAACTAGGAATTTACCTCAAGCTCCAAGATAAATATTTTTAGAAATCAGATGATATTTGATTTTTCTAAAAAACGGAGACAAAGATAAGGCGTGTGTATGGGAAAGAAAAAGGCAAGATTTTCACTCTCTACTTCTAGATGAGGCATATTTAGTTTCCCCAAAGTGTCTACAAATGGAGGAGGAGTAAGAAGTTGAAAGCAGCTTGTAAGCTTGAGAAAAGGCCCATGTTTGTGGAAGGCAGCTGCCTGGGATGTAGGCCTCCTGCACAGGGACTTGCTTCTAGGTCAAGGTCAGTATGAGAAGCCAAAAGACATACTCCACCTTAAAATGGACCAAGGTCATTACAATTAAATGTTTAAGATGCTAGTGCCGAAGAGAATGAAAGGGAAGCAGTAGGCTTAGACCTTTAGGTTATTTTCTCTTAATCGCCTCTGTACTCAAACCAACTTTTCAATGACTGTATTATGCTGTGGTTAAAGTGATAGCTAATCACTGAATTTAAATTAGAATCCTTTTAAATAAAGTCTTTAAGAATTAATATTGTCAGCCTTGGGCTCTCTATCTCCTTAGATGTTAGAAAAAATATTAAACCACCTTTTAAAATAATGTTCTAAATTTTTCTAAAGAGAGGTGTTACTCAGCTAAATACTCTCTTCATGTTCAACATGGCCACACCGTTCAAATTAGAAGTGGATTTAATGGCTTTGAAGGTGAAACTATACTGAATGTGAGATCCGTCAGCAAACGCTGTTAGCTCTACTTTGACTAAATTCAGAACGAGACTGATTCTAACAGGCTCAGTATTGGCATCTCTTCTCTTAGTTCTTCCCAGCTGTTCTTTCTCACTCACATTCTGATTCCTTTTATTCTCACATAAACCCTTTACTTCAAGGCGGAAGAAGTTACTTTTCTGTTCAAAACATCTTAAGGTCTTCCTTGTTAGTCATTAGTAGAAGTTAAATCTTAAAATAGCTTTCATATTCCCCCATTACCTTCTCCTTCCTCCTCTCCTGCTGTCTCTCTCTCACACCCATCTCTTGGAAGTTTCTGTTCGGTCACTTTCGTCTTCTCAACATTTATCATCTGTGTTGGAACAGGGTAGAATGGCAAATTATCTGAATGACTCTGACATTACAATGTTTTCTCTCATATTCTTTAGCTTTTCACTCAAATACCACCTGTTGATATTATTAAGCTTGCCAGACCCATGCCTAGCTGGAGTCTTCACAAATCCAATACATTAAGTGTTAATTTACCTGCAATGGTTTAACATTTTTCAGGTCCTAGAAAATATATTAGATGAAATGAAGGTGGTATTTTTTTGAAGCTAATTAGCCCGTACTTCTTCAGTTGATATTTTCTGAAGTCTCTAACCCACATGTCATGGATTATGGGATTTTTTATTCTTTGCATTCTCAACATTCTGTGATGATAGACCTCTAGTCTTTCAAAGAAAGGGCTTCTCCCCACCATTAGTCATTGTCCTCACATGGCCACTGGGCAGCATTTAAGCTCAGTTCCACCAATTACTGTTCTACTGGTTCTAGCCAATGACTCAAGATAAGGAAATGAGCTGAAATGAAGCCATATTAAAGAGAAGGCACAGATCTCATGGTATAGTTATCTATTAGGAGATGAGGTGGACATTATGAAACTGTGATAGAAGTAAGCACAGGCCCAGCACAACTACAAGATAAAAGAACAATATACAAGATGAAGTTCACTTCTATGTAGTACCAAAAAAAAAAAAATAGAAATAAATACTTAAAAGTCCCATTAGTGACAAGACAGATAAGATGAGATGCTTGAGATGCTTAGGGACAAGTCTGAAGAACAAAATGTACAGAAGCTGTACCTGCAGTGTTGGAAAATTATTTCAAAAGATGATAACATTACAGGAAGCAGCACTGCAAAACCATGACCCTTTCTCACCCTCTGTCTGCAACAAACAAGACTCATCTGGGAGGTGGTCTCCCTATGCCCAGGACCTAGAGACTCAGGGAAGAATCTGAGCAAGCCCACCTTGCACACATTTATTTTTTTTAAGAAGAGTATGAAATCAGTTCATTTCTAAATTTACTTTAAAAATGACAAGTGGGATTAATTTCCTAGCCATAAATTTCTGTGTATGAGCATATACCATATACAGATACCAACTTAAAAAGTAAAATGTATCAGAGGCTTCTATGTAAAATTTAAAATGTAGATCTTTGTCTTAATGTTAGATAAAGTTCTTAGGTGCAACATCAAATTCGTGTTTCATAAAGCAACAGATTTTCTCATTGGACTTCATTAACATGAAAAGATGCTGTACAAACACATTATGGGAAAATTATAGAGCAAGACACATATAGGAATAAAATGGTTGCAAGACATATGTCTGATGGGAGACTTATCTAAAATATATAAAGAAATTTCAAAGGTCAATTATAAAATAGCCAAACTACCATATTTTAAAAGTGGTAAAATTTAAATAAGAGTTGTATCAAAAAGAGATAACTGTCAAATAAATATACAAAAGCTTAGTATTATGGTTGTTAGGCAACTGCCAATTAAATCCCAAGAAGAAAATGCCACACATAGTAGAATAGTCAATGTTAAAATTTCTGATCATACCATACACTGGTGAGAAATGAAACAACTAGAACATGTGTGTTTACTCTTGGGGTGGGTATAAAATTGACACAACCAATTTTTATAAACAACTTTGACAGTCCTTTAGAAATGTGAACATATACATATCTAATGCTCCAGAAAACTGTAACAGTTTATATGGTGTAGGCAAAGTCAGAAAAAACTTGCCTATTTATTAATAAAGTATATTAGTAGGTGTGTATAGGCACTCTATTCTGTAATTAAAAGTAATTGAAAGTAGGCAAGGAAGAAGTTTGGTGCTGGTGTTCATCAGGAGTGGGAGGTAGATAAGGGAATGAAGAATGAGTACTATCACAATACATTGCATATCAGTATGACGTTTCAAATAAATTAATTTTTAAACTTGTGAAATAATAAATGTGTACACTTGAATGAATCTTGAATTACCTGTGGCAAAGTCAGGGAAAATATAAATGCAAGAAAATGTAAATTTGTCTCTTGTGATGTGATTTATTTTGCTTTCCATTATTGTGATAGACACCATGGCCAAAAGCAACTTGAAGAGAAGAGGGATTGTTTTATTTTAGATTACAATCCAGCATCTGGTAAAGACAGGGCAGGGACTCAATCAGGAGCAGAGGCAGAAATCATGGAGGAAAGCTGCTCACTGTTTTGTCCTAAGGCTCGCCTTTCTTAAAAGCCCAGGCCCACCTGTGTAGGGATGGTACTGTCCGTGGTGGGCTTGACTTTCCTCCTATTTCAATTAATAATCAAGAAAATGCCCTCACAGAATACCAAAGGCCATTCTGATGGATTCAATCTTTCAATGTAAGTTTCTTCTACCCTCATGTGTCAAATTGACAACTGAGATTAATCATCATCACAAGGACAGGGGATTGGGTGAGGGTGATGAGCCACAGAAAGAAGGTATTCCAAATTGGCCATGAGAAATGCTTGTAAATGATAGTTACATAAACTGTCTTGAGTTTGATACAGTTTAGTAACTGATACATGTCAAAATTGTCAAATGTTTACTTTGAATTTGTTCAGTTTTAGCATGTCACATACATCATTAAGGAAAAATAGAGTAACATAATTGAAAAAGCACAGGTTCAAGGAAAATGAAGAGTTCAGCTTGGATACATTTTATTTGGGATTTAGGTTGTGCAAATCAACACTTGAAAACTGACTTTAAAGATCTATAGGGAAATTTGGGCTGGAGATAATTCTGGTGTCACTGGCAAGAGATAGTAACTAAAGTGTTGGGAGTCACTCAATAGATTCTTGTGATCACCCTGAGAAGGACACTCCTGAATCAGCCACTATTTCTACCTACTGAACCTTTCCATGTCTGATACAGTTGAGGAGAAAGTGGTGTGTAAGGTTCTATTGTGTGCCATATATGGTTACATTACTGAATCTTGTGCCCTTCTAGTGCTCTCTATTTTTTTTTATATTTATTTATTTGTGTGTGTATGTATGTGCATGTGTATATGTATCTATGTATGTAAGTGGGTAAATGGTTGTGTGCCTCAGAACAGATGCGAAAGTTGAGGGACAACTGGGAACAGTTATCTCTCCTTCTATATGGTTCCTGGAATTGAAGCCAGGTTTTCAAGCTGGGCAGAGAGAACCCTACCTCCTGAACCACTTTAACTATCTTTGTTGTCATTATAAATTGATTATAGCGATTCATATTTGGCTACTCTATGATAATAATTTGGTATACATCCATATATGTTGTATAATTCTTGAATCAGAAAACTTGGCATTTCAGTCTCTTCCAATGTACACCATTTTTATGGTAAGAGATTCTAAACTCTCTTCTAGTTTGTAGTAAAATATGTAATTACTTAAAACTATAGTCATAATATTTACAGCATTATGAAACACTGAAGCTTGTCTCTCTTATTTAATGGGATTTGGGAGTTCATTGTCCAGCCTCCCACATCATTCCTCCAGTTCCCTTCATAATGTCAAAATTTTAACTACATTGTAACTGATTTCTTCTCATATTTTATTCATTACTTTTTTAAAAAATATGTGTATCTCTTTGTGTGCTTACTTGTCTTTATGGATACCACATGGTGCAGAAGCCCATGACAGCCAGAAGAGGGCATTGGATTCCTTGGATCAAGATTTACAGGTAGCTGTGGCTTCTAGATGAGTTCTTGAACCCAGGTCCACTGCAGGAGCAGCAAGTGCACTTGACTGCTGGGCTGCAGATTCAGCACCACCCTTCCTTTCTGATTTCTAATGATCATTATCCTCTCTTGCTTGATCAGACCTATTTTTCTCCATGAGAACACGTTGTAAAGTATCTGGGCTATTTACTAAAGTCCCATTGGCCTGGCCTGTGAAGGGGGTCTGACAAGGGGTTTCCTTTAGTGTAGGAATTTGAAAGCTGGTACTTAACAGTCCATGCTAATGACCTAGTAATTGTTTTAATGGGTTTTCAATGAAGTGTGAAGTTCTCTGCTGGCTTCTCAACAAAGTGTGAAATATGGTGAAGTATGTGAGAAAGTCATTCTCATGTCTGTAAATTTCTTTTTTCTCTGTTTGCAGAATCAGGAAATAGTACTAAGTGCCACTTTGTCTAAACCACTTTGTCAAAACCAGGCCACCTAGGGTGTGGGAGTATGACACAGCCTTTGTCAGTTTGGTCAAGAAGATAGGATATGGAAAGAGGAGTCCACTCTTAACATGGAAAAAGTCTTCTGCTTTAAAGGGAAAGGCACTATGGATCCACATCCTGTGCTTGAGAAGCCTACCTATTTTCCCATATCTGTCTTGCTTAAGGTTTTTATTCTATCTCTCACCTGGAAGGGTGTCCTGGTTAGTCTCAAGTCAACTAGACCCAAGTTAGAGTCATCTGCAAGGAAGAAACCTCAATTGAGAAAATGCTTTCACATGGTTAAGCTGTAGGGCATTTTCTTAATTAGTGATTGATGGGAGAGGGCCCAGTACATTGTGAGTGGTGCCATCCCTGGGCTGGTGGTCCTGGGCTCTATAAGACAGCAGCAACCCCATGGTCTCCATATCAGTTCCTTCCTCCAGATTCCTGCTCTCACTGTTTTTGATGAGGAAATATTATATGAAACTGTGAGTGAAATAAATCCTTTGTTTCCCAAATTGTGTTGTGGGCACAGTGTTTCATTACAGTAATCACAACCCTAACTAAGATAAGAGTATTAAGATTGTTCCTGGCTCTTCTCCTGTTCCTAACATTTTGTGGAAAGGACTGAGTGTTCTAGACCTGTCCTGTCTTTCCACTTCAAGTAACTGACATTTGTGTTTTTAATGAGGTTTTTCTGGGTGCTAAGGTATTTGGTGGCATGCATTTATATTGAGAGAGATTCAAGACAAAATATATTTTCTTATTATGTTAAAAGGGTAGCAGATACAGTTCTCTGTGTTATTAAAGGTTTTCTTTTGTGGCATCTAAGAGACTTGGAAGACACAGAACAGTAAAATGCTACTTGTCCTAGTCTCTAAGACTTGGAGTCTATACCTCATTTTAGTCAGCTACTTAGAAGAAATGCTACTAATGAGGCCACTGAAATCCCTACTCTAGGGTGGAATTCAGCGTAGGGCAAAGCAGCTATGCCTTAGGCCCTCATCAATAAGTTTTAAGGTGATGCTATGAATGAATGCACCTCATAAATCTGAACTCCATGGAAGAACTTTGTGTTGTGGTAGAATAACAAGAGTGGAGCTGCTTTGGAAACGGATTGTAAGTAGAAATTTGCATATGGGAAGTGTATTGGTAAAGGGAACAATAGAGGAGTGATGGAGACAGAAATGTGTGATAGGATTATCTGAGCTGTGGTAAAGTTGCAACAGAGGCCTCAGCCTAACTCATCACAACTCTTGATTTTGGGCAGCCCTTCAGAGTTGCTTGGAATTGGACTAGGACTTTGAGTGTTGCATTACTTACCAGTTTCTCTGGGATGAGCATAACTTGTAAGGGTATCCCCTCTGGCAGAGTTAGTTTCTTTGGGACAGTTTGGCAAAATTAATAATTGTCCTAATTTCATCTCTGTTTCTGTAGTACAGTAACCTGAGAACAAGTGACTTGGGGGGAAGGGTTTATTGGTCTCACAGTTCCAAGTCATTTACCATCACTGTGGAGAACTTAAGGCAGGAGCTTGAGGCAGCTAGTTATAGCATATCCAAAGGCAGAGAGAGACTAAATGGAAGCATGCCTAGCTATGTTTCTCTAATCTTACACACTCCATAAAACAAATCAAGACTTACCAGTGATATGCTCAGTCTCCGTGTAGATGAAAATACACAGGATATTTGGAATAGTGATTTTACTACACATTGACAAAATTTTTATTTGAATTAGAACGCTGGTTTTTGCTGATGAATAAGCCAAATTTGTAATCTGCACACATGAAGTGACCTCGGTGGTCTCCATAGCTTCTTTAGGCTCTGGATCCATGCTGGAGCTACAGCAGAGACTGCCTTCTCTTCCATGTGCTTATCATACTCACTTTTAGGCAAACCTGACTTTGATGCTCAAACTCCACAGCAGCTCTGGGAAAGTCAGTGCTACTCCAGCACTCGGTTAGAGAAACAAATATTCTGAATTAAAAGCAGAGATAAAGTGAAACCTGTAAATTGTTTGTAGCAACTTCAAACAAGACTAGAGAGAGATGGCAGAGTACTGCTGGACTCTACGTAGGTTTGCAGCCTTACGTTAGCAATTTGGCTAAAGAACAAAGCTAATGCTGCTAATGCTGTCAGCATAGGGTCAGAGCTAAGCTTTCACTGGCTGCTGAGCTGAAATCTTGATCAAGATCTGATCTACAATATTTTTCCCTCAGACAAATTATGGATTCAATGTAAAAACTTATTCTTAAAATTTCTTGATGGAAGAGGGCTTAAATTCACCTCCCTGACTGCATATGCTTTGCAGAAACTGTCCTGAGTGGTAGAATGTGGACATGGACCCACTGAGTACCACTGTTTGTTTTCTCAGGCTTTATCTAAGTAAATGCCTCTCTCTTCTTGGGGCCTTCCTGCCTCACTGTGTTGGGTTTTTGGAGCTAAACTGCCATCCAGGGGGGACTTTACATATGAATCACACCCTTTCTGTGTATAATGGCACTAAGGACACAGGGAAAGGGTATTTCTAGGTAAGTGGAGGCTATGGTTTTGTCCTGAGAAAATTCATGTTGAAACTTAATTCACAGTATGAATATTAAAATGCAGTCCCAAGACTTTCATGGATTGGGATCAGGACTTAGGTTCCTTTAGATATGGAATGGACAGAAGAGCTTTCCACTTTTTTTGTCCTTCCTATATCTGATGGCATAGTGGCCCTCCTCTTTGAAGGGTATGTGCCCATATGCTGTCTTACCAATATTCAAAGCAAATAGTGCCCACATCACATGCTGAACTCAGAGACAGTGTGATTTTAGACTTCAAGTTTGCAAACATTTCTGTGCTTTCCCCACTAAATTACTCATTGTTGTGGTTACTATTGTTTTTCATTCTGACAGGGGAAGAAGTCAAATCTCTAGATATACCTGTCAGGAATGTTCTCTATTAGGCTAATTGTGGTTGGAAGACTCAGTTTTAACTTTGAGTGACAAATTCTATGGGCAAGGGTCTTGGACTGGATATAGAAAGGAAAGACTGAGAATTAATCTGCTTGTGCTTCCTGACTATGACAATGTGACCAGAGCTCCTGCTGATATGGCTTCCTTGCCCTGCTCTTGAACGGGGAGCTGAAATAAGTACTTTTCCTATAAGTGTCTTTGGTCAAGGTCTTATATCACAGTAACAAGACACATAGGTGATACTCACATTAGTGGTAACTATTTTATAGAAATGCACTTAGAAAATGAGGGTAAGGGAGTAATAAATGCAGACTCTGAAGTTACAGCTTCCAACTCAGGGGTAGCTTAAGTGTGAATGTGGGGAGGTTAGTCTGTTATGTTTTAGTATCTGTTTCTTTCTTTTTAGTATGTTGTATCTGTGCATGTCTGTGAGTATAGATGTATTGATGTGTTCATATTTGTGAATAACTATGTGCCTGTAAAAAGGCATGCATCTGTGAATGCCAGAGATCAACCTTGGGTATATTTCTAATTTGCTTTTGACCTTATTGTTTGAGACAGGGTTTCTTAATATCTGGTCCTCCCCAGTTTGGCTAGGCTAACTGTCTAGGGACTCTCAGAGATCTCCCTGCCTCCATCTGTCCAGTTCAAGGTTTTAACTTGGGTACACAGTAAACACTTACCTATTGATCTACTTCTCAGGCCTGTTGTGTTTCTGAAGACCAAGTTACAGAACTAAGTCACAGCAATGAGGAATCTAATTTTTTTCTTCAAAGTATTTCTCTCTCTTTTAAGTGTCCACCCTTATAACTATAATGAAATATCCCTTAAATATTCATCTACATTTGTTATTTAATCAAAAAGCATTTTAATTCTCTTCTTACTTTACATTAGCCTTTTTGTGAAACATACTATCAAAAGCACAAAAATTCTGCATAATTTATACCTACAGCCTTTTTTTTTAATTTCAAACCCCCATTTACACAGAAAAGTGACATATTTGTAGTTCCTTGGAGAATATTACTGTTAAATCATTCCCCAGGGTCATTCTTCTCTTTCACAGCCAATGATATAATAAATCATATTCTGAAGGTTTATAGAAGATGCTGAAGCCATCTTTCAGAACTCTAATAGTATACTGTTTTTTGAAAGCTTTGTTCTTTGTCTGGTAAAACATTAAGTTATTCTTTCTAGATGATTCTCCAATGTTACTCTTGGCTCACTTGGTTTGGAGTTCTGGCTTTATCCATTAATTTCACCTTACCCGGTCCCATCTTCGAGTTCTTTCATGCATTGCTTACTTGCTTGGTAATGGTACTTGCATTCATTTATTTTAATGCATGCATATTGAGAGATCACTCTGGTGCTACATGACTTTGACACAGTGTGATTGTAGAGGTTTCTGTGTGGGGATCCTTACTTATACTCATGGAGCTCCATTCTGTTTTCAGTGTTCTCTCCAGGGTTGTGAACTCAGAACAGAATGTGGCTTGGATGTTACTTGGATTTGGTGAAGGCCAGCATGCACTCAGGGCTATGCCCAGATAGTAGAGGGTTCATAGTGCTAGGTAGGCAGAGAGATGCTGCATCTGTCAAAGTCTGCCATCGGTCAGTGGCTTTCTCAATAGGAACTGCTGCCTACCGTTGATGATCTAAGTCATCAAGAAAAATATATATAAGTAAAATTATTCAAATGAAGAGAAAGAGAGGTGTTGAGGGAAAGAGCACAAGTACAGTTAGTGGTTCTTGAAATATTTAAATTATAAATAATAATTCATATAAATATAATTTGATATGGTTTTCATGAAATGGACAGAGCAGAAATGAGAGCAGTAGCAGGGAGAAAGAGGCTTTTTGGAGGTGAGCAGGTCATAAACAACTTTATTTGTCATGGCAGGTAGCTTGATTTTTATTTTATACACAACAGGGGCCACAGTAATGCTTTGAGGGGGAGAGGATGCAGCTCCAAGTTTTAAAATCATATTCTAGGGCATGGGGAAGGCACATTGAAGGGGAGTGGGTTCTGGCATGCAGAAGTCAGATTGAAACTGGCTGCTGGCTGCTGGCTGCTGCTGTCCACAGGAGACCTAAAGATGACTGGCACTCTAATGGAGGCAGAGTTGAAAGAAGGGGTCTAGCTGCATGTTCTGTAGGAAATGATTGTTGTAGGAGGTGAGTAGATTGGCTGTCATTCACCATGAGCTGGTGTGGATACAGCCTCCACAGTTTTACTTGAAGTGAGGAAGCCATCATTCTTGCTGAAATGATGCCCAGCCTCTCTGAACACTGTCAATACATTAGGCGTCTTGATTCCACAGGGGTCATGGTCACATGATGCCCGATTTCCAGCAGTGGGTCCAAAGAATTTCTTTACTCACAGAATTTTCTTTTTTCCTCTCAAGAATATCTAAAGCTTAATTCCAGTGAGGAGAGCTGTCATTTCTTCCCAGACAGGAAGCTGAACTGTCTTTTCTAATACCCCGGGGCTTTCTGAACTCACAAACCTTTCTTTATAAGTACTTGTCTCACTTACAGGGAAGTTACAGAGCTCTCACCCTATGCTGTGCTTACCATTCGCTTCACGTGTCTGAGCTTCTGCCCTTGGTACATGGGCTTCTCAAAGAAACCTGCCTTCATAAAGGTCAGTGGAACTGTTCTTTGAATTTAGAGGGTGGGTTTCACTAAAGTAGATGTTGTCTTTGCTCAAGAATGCTCATAGATGTGTATAGAAACTTCCATAGCTGCCTAAAGAAAAACAGTGAGCATTTTAAAAATTAATTCATGAAATTATTTAAAATATTTATTGAGAATCTATATGCTGGTGCTGGGTTAGCTAACTCTCTGTCTCTGGAATCAGATGCCTGGGAGATCAGGCCTGGGATCTGGGTCATAGGAAGCTTATGGGGTGGAGTAGATAACTACCTTGAATAATCATAAGCAGTGATGATGTTGGGGGAGTAGTTCAAGCCAAAGTTTGCATTGTAAGCCAAAAGTTGAGGTCTAAGATCCATATGTATGTGAAGTCTCTAGAATAAACAGATAGAATTGGGAGACAAGAAACAGGGCCAGGCAGAATTTACTCCAAATATAGGTTAAGAGTGTGAGAAGTCATGTATTCATGTGTAATCTCAACACACAGGATGCTGAGATGGGATAATAAAGTACTTAAGGCCATTCTTGACTATACAATGAAAGCCAGGCAAGCAGTCTAGAGATACAAATTGGGATTTGTCTTAAAAACATCCTCAATTAATGAAAGCAGGGTGAGATGTCTTGGTGCTTTAGGTGCCTGTCCTACAAGCACCTACAACCTGAGTTTGGACCCCCTATGTAAAAAGCCAGATGTGGTGGCTGGTGCCTATAATCCCATTGCTGGAGATGCAGAGCTGAGGGAATCCCTGGGCTTGCTTGCCAGTAGTCTAACTGAATCAGTGACCCACATTTACAGTAGCAGTTCTTGTTTCAGAAAAATGGAGAGCAATTTAGGAAGATATATGATATTGGGTCTCTGGCTTCTACTTGAAAGTACACTCATGTGCATATGTACTCCTATAATCATGTGCACACACACATGAACACCCTTCCCCTCAGACACATGCAAAAGAAAATTCAAAAACACTATTACAAACACCTATGGCATGAAAGACCCTTGGCTATCAGGATGGAGTTTACATCTGCATTTGTCCACTGACTTAAAAGAACAAGGCTATACTATAAACATGTATGTGTATGTGTGTGTATATGTGTCTTAAAGTTTCTCTTCTGCTTGAGATAAAACTATGATGCTTAATTTGTCAGTTGATGCAATTTACAATCACTTAGAAGATATACCTTTGGATGTGTCTATGACAGTGTTTCCAAAGAAGTTTTTCATAAGACGGAGACCTATTCTGAATGTGGGTATCAACACATCAGGTCCACTGATGCTCATAAAGAAAAGGAGCCTATCTCAGTATCAGAAGTCATCTCTATCAGCTTCCTGGCTGTGGATCCCTATCACACCTGCAACTGTTCTTCCAGAAAGCATTTCCTGCCTTGATGGGCTCTACTACAAAACTGTCAGACAAGCCAAACACTTCTTTACTAAAGTTGCTTTTGTTAAAAAATTTTAATAGCAATGAAAAATATCTAATATAAAACCTAAAACAAGTGCAAGTCCAACCAATTACAACATTCCATTGAGTACACTACCATATGGCTAGGAACCCAGAGGAAGAATTTAGCATGAGCTAAAGTAGACACTTGCTGAGCGAAGTTGGTTACCAGTCTTGCCCCAGAACCTTAATTCATCTTCATTCAAATGGATTCATCATAACTTCAACAACTCCAAACTCTCCATATTCTTAATGGCAACCACTTCGAAGAAAGTCACCATCTACATTTCTGGTCACAGGCTACCTCCTACAGAAAAGCCCACACAGATGACACCAAGTCACTATTGATTCTTCTACTTAGTGCAAGTGTACAATTTTTTCCTAGTAGTAAGTTACTTGAATTGTTGTCAAAAGCTCCATAACATATTATCACTCACTGCTACTTATCCTGGATATCCAGGCATGGTACATGCTTAGATGTTTATGGATCTTAAATATTTGTTTTCACCACCAAGTTTTCATTTTTTTGTGTGTGTGTTCAGCTTTCCCTCTGAATTTTTTTTGCCATCCCTGTATATCCTTATTCAAGGTCCCGTCCCCTTCCCGCCACATCAGGTCATTGTTTCTTCTCCACAACTCCCCATCCCCTCCCTGGGCAGGGAGTAGACAGTCCTATGATCCCACTGACCCAATAATGCTTAGATCAGTCTCCACCCCTGGCCAAATCCAGTTTTGTCCCCCCTCCCTCAAGAGTGAGTCAGATGTTCCTATAGGTGGAGTGGGATCCGAAGGGTCAGTCCAGGGTGTTTCTGATCCCAAGATGTTCAGTGGTTGTGGTTTTCAGCTTGGGGATGCTTGGCTTTTTTTCTTGTTTGTTTGTTTAGACCACTAATGAGTGAGTACATCCCCTGCTTATCTTTCTGAGTTTGTGATACCTCGCTCAGGAGGATATTCTCCAAATCCCTCCATTTGCCTGTGAATTTTAGGATATCATTTTTTCTTACTGCTGAGTAGTACTCCATTGTGTAGATGTACCACAGTTTGTTAATCCATTCTTCAGTTGAGGGACATCTAGGTTGTTTCCAGGTTCTTGCTATTACAAATAATGCTGCTATGAACATAGTTGAGCTAATACCTTTGGAGTGTGAATGTAAGGCTATTTTTCATATCTTCTTTGAGAGTTTCGATGATCATCAAAAAGGAATTTTTGGTGTTGCTTCCTTCTGTTTCCTCTTCATTACTCAGTTCAGGTCTTGTATTTGTAGGATCGCTACTTTCTTCTGTAGTTACCTGTTTTCCTTTATATTATTATGTAAGTTTTTGCACTGGCATCTGCCCATGGCTTGAGTGGTTCACGATTAGGTGGCTTCTGGTCAATTGTGGCACTCAGGCTTGTGTGCCTTCTGTCACCTCTGAGGAAAAGTCTTCTCAATCACTACTTCTTCACTGTGCAGGGGACTGAATTTCAAGTCTTCAATCTTTCTCTGTTTGACCAATTGGAGGCGGGGTGGCAGCCGTGCAAACTCCCTCAGCAGCCGCTGGGGGGACTGTGGCAGTCAGAGTTTATCTCTGACTGCTACAGAGTGTGCTGGGACACGCTCTGCAGACAGCATCCAGTCCTGGAACTAGAACCGGAACTTTCGGGAGCTCAACTCTCCCTGGTGCTGGGATATAGGTGCTCGGGCCTTCTGACCCCTCCTCACCTCTGGGCGGGGTCTGAGTCTGTTCTTCAGGGTCCCCAGTCCTTATCTAATCGCTCAGTTGGAGGTGGGTAGCCGTGCAAATTCCCTCAGCAGCAGTTGAGGGTTCCTGGCAGGCAGAGTTTATCTCTGCCTACTACAGAGTGTGCTGGGACACACTCTGCCCCAAGCTTTCATTTGTATCATTTTGATATTACCTTTCACTAACCCTTTGCTCTAAACCAGGCTGTCCAATAACTCCAGCACTCCTTCTTCAGTTAAGGTTCTCATTGTTGCTTCCTGACTTACCTTTTCATCCTTCCTATGTTCTACTTCTTCCTTCATTTTACCACCTTTTCTTTTTAAAAATTTTTATTTATTTATTTGTGTGCCTGTCTGTATGTATTTGCATTTGTGTGTGAGTTTCCATGGAGGCCAGAAGAAGGTGTCTGATGCTATGGAGCTGTTGTGGGCAAACATGCTTAGATGCTGGGAACTGAACTCATGGGCTCTGCAAGAACTGCAAGCATTCTTAATTGCCAAGTTATCTCCAACTCCATTGCATCTTTCTCTATATTTCTTGCCTCATTTTGATTTTTTTTTGATGGCCATTTTCAAGATTTTGTTCACATGATGAGCTGGGAGAAACAGAGAAAAGTTTCTATCTACAATTGGTGCCCACCAATAAGCATTGATCTACGTAGACCTGAGAAAGCTTTAAAAAGATTCTAAAACAGTGCCAAGAACAATTTCCTACTTCATGTTGTTCATTTCAGTCCATGGTACAAAAATGTACCTCCTATCTGCAGCATGCTTTGGCAGCAGACTCCCAAAGTCTCTCTCACCCTGAGATGTAGAGAGGCTTCTCAAAGATGCTGCCTTGAGGATTGAGAACACAGCCACTGGCTTAGAAATACAGCTCTATGATACTTAACACTGCTCCCCTAAATTGGGATGGTAAGTTTGGTTCATTGTTACCTGCATCATGTTGGGAAGCTGCAAAGGAGCCCAGGGCAGGGAAATTTAAAAACTCTCCTGGCCAGTAAAAGATTGTAGATACACAATAAAACAGATTCAGATTAGGAAAAACAAAACAAAACAAAACAAAACCTCTAAATGAGCAACAGTGTGTGTAAAAATGTACATAAACTTGGAAGAGAGAGGAAAAAGGTTAGAAGCAACTACATGAAAATAGTTTTAAAAATAAAACCTTTTAAAATACAGTAAAAGAAGTATAAAAAAGCCACATAAAGGTGGAAAGTACACAGAGTCTGGATACTGTATACTGTTGTGTTATCTTTGGGAATTTTAACTGCCATAAGACATTTTATTATAAAAGATGCTAAATTAAACCAACATTTATATTTTAAAGGTATCTTGTCTTCAAAATTTGGGCCTAAAGGTATGTTGACTTTGTCTCCACAGAAGAGAACCTGTGAAGTTCTTTCAAGCTAATATGGTTTGATAGGCCAAAAGCCCTGAAAGATCTATAGTGCCATGGCCCAGATAATCCAACATCCACATCAGCTTCAAGGCAACTAGCTGAGACAATGCAGTCTCATAGACTACTATAGCCAAGATTTAATTGTAATTGCAAATTTTCTCAGGATCCTCATAAAATTGCCAGAACTTCCAATCAACAAGAAGTAGTATGGAAAGCTATGCCAAAATTCCCCAAATATTGTTTATAAATATTTGTATTTACTTAAAAGGGGGTTAATTATAAATGTGATCTCTTTCTAAAGAAAAAAGGGAATGATAAAGAAATGACAAAAAACGATAGATTATTGAATCTAGTTTGATCCAAAAAATTACTGTGAATGTCAAAATACTTTGTATTGATATGGGATTTGATTTATTGATACAAATTTAAGTTAATTTTGTTATACTATATGTGTATTTCTACTCTTATTTAATGTATTATATTATGCAACTCATTTAAAATTTTAATGTATCAATAACAAATACAGATCCATAATGTCTTTGAGACACTTTGGTGACAAATGAATATTTAAACTCACTGTAGATCAGACATACAAGACTATTCTCAAATAAGTTATATCTCAACATATTATTGTCAGCTAGAACTTTCTCCAGATTTAGACTTTATAATTCTTTATAATTTAACTAAAATCCTTTAAAGCCAGCATTTTTCTGGTCATAGACAGCCTTCAGGTTTATAGGTTTAGGAAAAAAATCATACTCAGATCTTGACCTCTGGCATACCCAGGAAGTCTTTATTTTTCCACACCTACTATGATAGTTTCTGTCCTATTTCTTTGAGATTCTACAGGACATGAGAAAGACATCAAGTATATTTTCTTTGAGTATATATATATAAAAGAAATGGTTGACATGTTTTTTTTTTTTTTTTTTTTCAACAGAATTCTTTCCATCTTACTCATAGCCTTTCTCTGGTGTCTGATGCATTTGATCAGCTTGTTACTGTCTCCGCTTCCCACAGAGAACCAGGGGAGTGCCACAAAGAACATTTTATTTGTTTCAACTCAGCTGAGTTCTTAAGGCTCACCTTCCATTTTCACAGGTATTATACCAAACCAAAAAGCGAAGAGTAAAATTTTGAACAGCATTTTAGAAGAGTAATAGGCTTTGTGAGGTGATTTACCTGGGCCCCTGATTCTCTGTGTGATGAGATAAGCAATTAATTGATGTGGCATTGGTGTGATCCTTCTCAAAATGTACACAGCGGCCCTTCCTCAGCCCTTGTCATTCTTCTGAATACAGGCTCCCCATCAAGGGGTCATTCATACTGAGATGGTTCTCTCCACTCAGATATCAAAGAGATGGCCACTGGGGTAGGGGTGTGCCAGATTTATTAAAATGGATTTGTGGATGCTACAATAAGGGAACATAGATTCTATAGCTTTTATAGCCTATAATAGAGAAAACTTCACGTCTTATAGTCGCCATCAGAACAGAGAGAGAGAAGAAAATCTAAAGAGAAAAAAAGAATGAATAGACAGCTCTTCACCTAGTCTCTCAGAAAGCTCACAATTTTGTATATATTCTGACAACAATACAGATATGCAAAAGTTTTGAAGCCCTCCAGATATTTTAACTATAATGATCTGTTTCAAGGTCTTTACCAGCCATAAAGTGATGAGTGGGAAGAATGAGGGGCCTAGAGGCAAGGCATAGGACTATTGAGAGTCTTGAAAGGGTTTTATTAAATGACTCATGAAGACCAGGAATGAAATTATAGCAGTGACTATAAACTCATTTAAATTAAAGTGAAATTTTATATTTTTGGGGATATGAGACTGTGTTCTGAATATATCATGATGAATTGAGATACATTGAAACATTTTAGAACTAAAACATGATGGGAACAATAGTGCTTCAGGGGAGTTCCAATAGTCTGGGTAAGTGTAGCCCTGCTATGACCTTAGGGGAGTTCTTTAAGTTGGTTCTGCACTAGGTTTTCATCTTCAAAATGAAGAAAGTTGTAGATATCTCCTGGATGACACTTAGGTAGTCAGTACACTAGAGATAAAGGGTTTAGCTCATGTCTCCATCCCTCTCTATCTCACATCCTGACTCAGCACAAGATCCTCGTGGTCTAGTTCTGGGATATTGCTTCTCCTTTTATACCCCTTAAATAAGGATTATGCTTCAGGGTTATTGGAGAGCAGAAGATGAAGTCATCAGGGATATTTGAATGAACACATTGAAACAATGTCTATTATCCACATGCCATGAAAGGAAGGAAGCCCTTTGAAATATACACATCCTGTTTCCTAGAATATACACCTGAGATGGGGTGATTACTCTAGGATGTTGTGGGAGCCTGATTTAATCACAGCCTCATCTCAGTGATGGTTACTAGGAAGCTGGAATATGCCAAAGTTCATGAGAAGTTTAAAAACACTTCTGCTTTGGAAGTTCAAAGGAAGAGCAGAGAAGTGAAAGATGCCTATGGAAATTGGAAAACAGAACTGGGTTATGTTCTGAAACTTCCAGACATTATCAGCCTTGCCAGTACCACAAGGGATCAAGGAAACCCATTTCAGACTTCTGTGTTACCAACTATGTAATAGTAATTTTGTGTAGTTTTAAGTTGCCATCTTTGTTGAAATTACTTCAGCATTAATAGAGAAATAGTGCATTTCCGCCAAACCATCATTCCATCATCATTTGGCAGTAACATAGAAGTGAAATAAAAGGACCACAACATCAGAGCGCACCTTTACTTGTAATTCATTATATCAGGATGATCAGGGCTGCAAGGCACCAATCTCCCCTTAATATCATATTTCATACCTTCCTAGCCATCACTTTATACCATACATTTCAGAATTATTTTCCAAAGTCAAAATTTTAATTAAAAATTACTCTTTCTTTCTCTTCTCTCTCTCTTTCTATGGTGTGTGCATGTATGTGTATGTGTGAGAGTGCAGGTATCTGTGGAAGTAAGAGGCTTGGGGTCTTTCACATACTGGAGTATAAGCAACAGTGAACCACTTGATGTGGGTGCTGAGAACTAAAGTCTGGTTTCCTGGGTGAGCAGTGTGTGCTCTCAGCTGCTAAGCCACTTTCTCTCCAGTCTCAAAGCCCGAAATCTGATCATATTGTATTACTGCTTAAACATTCCCATACATCCCTATTGCCTTCAAGAGAAGGGTGAGTTTCTTAGAGCAAAGTCTACAAGAACTGTGATTTGTTCTTGATTGAGCCTCTAACTATGTGGCCAACCACATATCATCTGCTACCCACTTAGGTGCTAGACTTTACCCACTGCAAATACCTAATGCCTGCCACATGTTGTGGTTTCTAAGAGTTCACTGCTTTTATTTTAATACTTTCATTGCAGCTAACACTGAGACCTTGCTGTATCTGGCATTTATTAATGCTTTCTATCTCTCAAGCTGTTAAACTCAGTGTGATAGGTACTGGTATTTTCTGGTTACAGATGGGGAACTGAAGCACAGAGAAGTCCAGTGAGTTTACCAAAATCCTGCTCACAACCAGTGTCAGAAACTAAGATCTTGACTTTCAGAGCCAGTGTTTGCCAGATGTTGGGGAGAATCAGTGAGGGAGGAAGAGCCAAAGCCGAAAGGAGAGCCTGTGCCAACTGACTACATTTGTGGGCAACTTGAAGGTTGATCCCCTAGCACTGTTTTGAAAACAACTTTTGGGTTTTTTTGATATTATACTTTAATTGAATCATCCCATTTCCTTTCTTTCCTCCAGTGTCCTCCTTGCTGAGGCATTCTTCTCAGTAACAGGAAGAAGGTATTTCAGAGAAGTATTTTCACTGTTTCCACCAAAGTTATCTCACTGAGGAATTAAGCGCCCTATGCGTTTTGGTGGTGTATGTGTGCACAGAAAATAGGTACCTGACTGTCCACGTGTTCTAAATAGTAGCATTGGAACTCTTGGGTTGGAAAATCAGATTAGAGTAAAGGGTTCTGGAATGCACTGGCTGAGAAACGTTATCTGAGAAGTTCTCACAAGGCTCTTTCACAGCTGGAGTAGGTATCGGAGCTCAAAGGCCTAGAGACGTGAAGTGCAGCTTACTAGGCTTACGGTTGTGTGCCTCACAGATTCTTGACTAAGGTCCAAAGTACTATTTCAGTGGTTTATGGAGTTGAATGTCTGCAAATGTGTATATATTACCAAAGTTAAACACTTGTTCTTGCCAAGAACCTCAGTCATATAGATCTGAGACTTTAATGTCCCTATAGATACTTCTCCTGATGGCTACCCACCTTCCAGCTTGCCATTGGAGGAAAAGAAAAAACTTGATCAGAACCCTGAGCTGCCTGGCAGCGGTTGATGGCAGCTACCTCGGTGACAGGTACTGACTGTGCTGTTGAGTGGGCACTGCTGAGTGAATGAAGAATGTGACTGGTGTCTCAGTAGGAGGATGAATGGTCAACAGGAACATTATGTTCTTATGAAGAAAAACAAAATGATAAATTATCCAGAAGCCTGACTCTACAGGCATTCTGAGGTCCCCCAACCTCTTAAAAAGGGGGGAAGCATTATTTTCAGAGTCTATTTGTTTCACTGTTGGAGATCAGGAGAGCAAAATGTAAGAGCTATTTGTCAACTCTTGGACAGAGAAATCACTAATTCTTTTCTTTCTGGGGTCACAGAACTTGGTCTCCTCTTATAAAAAATATTTCATAGAGCACTGCCATTATAAAGAAGAAAAGAATTAAACAGCACAGAATTCACAACCAACTCATTTGCTTCTGTTTTTTAAAATTGTTTTTTAAGCTGATGGTTGCTTATTAGCTACTGCCCTCAAAGTAAGAACTGGCTTTCAGTATAATCATAAGGAAATCACTGAATTACATGTTATTTGAAATGAAAATATACCCACACAGACACATATACTCACATATACCACACAAACCCATCTTCACATACAAAAAAATACACACACAAAAGCATATGACCACACACAAATATGCCCTCACATGTAACCCTATTCTTATAGACCATCTTTAGCTTGAATACATCTCAGCAAGTATGTATTGGAAACATATTAGCACCATATATTGTGATGTATACTATTTTATTTTTTCATGAATCAACCATTTATTTTTTCTAAGGAAAAAGACCTGGAAAAATAAAAAAAATTACTTTAACATTCAATAACTCAGTATGCAGTGTGAGACTTATGAATCATAGCATCACAGAAAGAGAGGTGAGTGAGTGCTGTGCCCCAGTGCCTCTCCCATGTTCATACAGAAGTGAGAAGACTACACAAACAAATTACAAAGAAAAGCCAGATCAGAAATCACCCCTATAGTACCTAGATTTTAGACTCTGGGCTTTCAGGACTAAGGAAAAATAAATTTATTTTGTTTAGACCATCCAAGCTATGCTATTTTTATGACATCTCTAGAAACCAGGTGCTTGGTTTATACAATGCTGTCTATTGTGCTAAATGACAACACACAGTATTGAATGCCATGGACACAGTTTCTGCCCTTAAGAGAGTCCCAGAGAAAGAAGGTAAAATGTATCAACCAGGCATATGGAGGAGAAGGTATCTGGCTTATCTTGGCATAGTTCTTCAAGGAAGATTCAAAGATGGTAGCAGCTGGGACTCAGAAATGTCTGTTCAATCTAGTAGAGAGCCAGAAAGCAGCAGAAACCTAGGCTGCCATAGTATCGCAAAGTAAGTCTGGGGAAGCTGATCTTAACTGGCCATTGGGAGAGATAAGAGCAGGCCACTTCACACAGGCATCTGAGAATATGTCCAGAGTGAGCACCTTGCCTTTGAAGTTCTGAAGAATGCTAAACAAAGGAAAGGAATCTGTGGTAATATTTTGTCTGTGCTCCAACAAATAAAGCGAGCCTAGGGATGAGAGGACAGAGCTAGCCAGGAGTTAGCCACAAAGGCCAGGCAGTGATGGCTCACATCTTTAATCCTAGCACTTGGGAAGAGGCAACAGGAAGTGATATGGCTGGGTGGAGAGGGAAGAAGATAGTTGGGCAGAGACAGGGGCTTGGCCCCCTTCAGTCTGTGGATTCAGTAGAGTTCAGAAGTCTCTGTAGTGACTGGCTCCTTTGTGTCTTTGATCTTTCAACACTTACCAAATATCTGGCTCTGGGTTTTTGTTAAGACCAATTAGGATTCACACTACAGGAATTAACTGTAGTGTTGGGGAGGGGCCAACTCTTGGGTTGCAGAATCTCCACAGTGCAGATGTGGACCAGGCACTTCTGTTCAGGGCTCCCTTTACCACTGCTTTCGAAGGCTAAGTGAAATATATAAAAGAGATGGGTTGATGAAAAAATGGTTATTTTTACAAGCCCAGGAGGACCTGTCCCTTAGGTGTGCTTTGTAATTGCATTTTCTGCAGCCTACTAGGAAGAAAGTGCCTACATTATTAGGCATTGGTAGTTAGAAGGCCATCAAAAGTCACATTCGCACAACCCAAGGAGAAGACTCTAAACAAAACCTGTTGAAAGATGTGTATAACTGAGTCACTCACTTAAAAATGCCTTTCTCTGCCCTGGATTATAGAAATGTTTGCAACTGATAAATGACCTGCTAGAGGATGTAGCTTGTTTGGGGTGCAGACGTCCAGTAGGTGTTAGCAATTATGCTGCTCTGACAGGCTCAGAGCCACACCTCTGGCATTCTTTGCCAAAGACTGGAAGTGTTGATGGGAAGGTGATCAATTATGGCAAAGAGTGGGACTTGTTGGCAAGAAGTCATGCACTCAGCATGGCTGTCACTCTCCACTCAAGAGAGGTGCTAAAGGGAGATCAGAGGGGGCTGAGATTTGAAACTGTGGCTGTAGGAAGGCTTGGGTGTGGGTAGGGCAAGGGAAAATCATGTAGGCTGCCAGACACTTGGTATAGTTTATGCAATTAGTTTCTAACCCCCTCCTGCCTCCCCGGTGTAACAGAGCCAACCTAAGCTAAGAACAAGGGCCAGTCTCACTGCCCTATGAGGTTCACAAGAGTGACTTTCTGGAATCGAATCAGTTGTTTCTAAGATTTCCTTCGGTTATTTCATTTTTCTTTTTCTTGTGGACTATACTCCCTTAGTTGCTACTTGGCCGCGCTTCATCTACCACATAGCAAATTGGATGTAGACACACCTCCTTTTAAATGTGAAACCCCTGAACTTTGAAGTGTCATAGCATATCCCCAAATGCTGGGGATATATTGCTTATTTTGCTTTCTCATTCCAGAACATCCAACAAGCCCTGGGTTGAGCTTTCCTCTCTGATATTCAGCATAGGCTTTTCTTTATATCCCTCTTACATCCACAGGTCTCCCTGGTTATCAGTGGGAACTCTTCAGGGACAATTAAAGTAGAGGACGGTCCAGGGGTCTGTGGGAAACACAAGAGGCGTGTTTGCCCTCTGACTGTAGAGAAGAGTAAATTACCCCCAGGCTATGTTAACTCCATCTGTAACATTTGGCACGCTAATGTAGAATGTGGCTGGAGAACATGGAATTTTGGAAACAGAATATCCCTTAAATATAAAAATGGAGGACATTGTTAAATAAAGAAAGAAATGGGAAAATTGTTTCAAGGTGGATTTGTCATTTATCAGGGAAATATTTAGACAACCTCTCTGTCTCTCACACCTTTCTCTTACTGACTTAATATTAATTCTTTTATGTGAAAAATGTTCTTGTTCTTTAAAGCCATAAATTAAGTAGCTTTTTTTGTAGCTGTTTAAAAATCTGAGGGGGTAAAACCTTGTTCATATCTTCCACACATGTCAGAAAATCCAAAGAAAAATAGGCAAGTCAAAGCCTGTCAAACAAAAATTTAGATTTAGAAAGTTTTGTTTTTCTTATGTTTGTGGCTTCTTCAGTTACAAATGTGATTAGGTATTTAAAATTAAATTAAGATTAACATGAAACTCTTCTAGTCTTTCCTCTGGTGTTCCAGACTTCCTTCTGCCTTTCTACACCTATGCACAGAAAAGGACTGTTGAGCTGATTCAGGTGCTGAGCATAAACTTAGGAACACCAGGGCACTCGTAGACACTGTGATTTCAGAAGTGGTTTTATTTTATTTGCACAATACAAATGAAAGCATTCTGTTCTTTTCTTAGTAGTAAGTTATGTTTTCTTTTCTTCTTGTACTTCAAGAGATTCCCTTCTCTCTCCAACATTCCTTAATGCCTTTGTTTCAAACATGCATAAAACATTTTCTTTGAAGCGAGTTCCTTACTTAGCCAAACCAAACGGGTGTGTTACAAAACAGTGTTAAGGCTGAGTTTTGAAACTGCCAAGTATGGACAGTGTAATTAATTAACTTTTATTCCTAAGCCAGGATGCTTGGAGGGCTAGCTAGACTAAATCCTAACTGCTTTGCATTGATTTTGAATGCTGTGGAGTGCATAGCAGCTCAACTGCAATGTTTTCTACTTCTTCTGTCATCTTGATAGTTTTAGGCCGGGGTGGTGGGACCACAAGGGATGCTTCCAGGCAAGGAATGAACTTCAGTGCTAAGATCCTGGTAAAGCTGGTTTGTGGAACTTGAAGTTTGGGGTCAGTTGAAGAGCTGACAGCTTATGAGGTTCCCACTTTGCCTTCCAGATATCTGCAAGCCTGATCCTTGATATATTTCCTTGCTCCTTTAAGAGACCCCTTTGTGAGTCTCCATAAGATGATGTTTGGGGAAGGAGATAGGATATTTGTGAACAACAGGAGGGAGTCCCCTTAGATGGTTAGCTCAGGTTCACCTCATGTCTTTCCCTGCAAGATAGGGATAATATCACAACCCAGGGCTGTAATAAGAACTGCACAGATCTGTGTACACTGTTTATTGTCCTGACTGACAGAACAGTGAGCTCTAATTTTATTTCTCTGATCTTTCTTCATTTTCAATGGCAACACAATCATTTCTTCAAAATGTGATGACTGCCTATATACTAAGTCCTTTAATTTTCATAAAAATCACCAACTTAAACTTTGTGGTGATAATTATACAGCAACAGGAGACATGCCAAAGACACATGTGATAAACAAGTAGTTGCACAGAATTTTCCTAGGTGGAGAAATATCAAGGAGTTAGCAATAGAAAGAATGTTTGGGATGAAAGAAACACATATTTAAAAAAAAAAACAAATGGCAAGTGGACTGATGTAAGGGTGTGAAATGATGGTCAAAGTGATGGCAGTTGAAGCAGAAAATTTTCAAGGGTTCGATGCTGTACAATGGTGTTTCACGTATACAGAGAAGGCATGATCTACTGCAGGCAAGCCATTGCTTTGTTCCAGTTACCTCACTTCCTACTCATTTACTACATAGTTATCTTGTCATTACCCCACGATGGAGCATAGCTAAAGAAGGTGAGGTTGAGGACCACTTCACACTGCCGATGATTGGCATGGATGAGAATTAACTCGGACAGTTTGGCTCTAGAGCCTTGGCTTTTGCCATCTTGCTGGATTCCTTTGAAGTCCTACAGAAAATAGAAATGTTCTTATTAATCCTAGGATGATCTGTGTTGTGACCTTTTTGCCACTTAGATAGATTGTTTTAGTGACATCATTTGATGCATTGGAGAGGGAGAGGCTGAGGGTAGAACAACCTAGGTAGGGGGAATTACAACCAGTACAGTCGTGATGGGTGGCACATTTTCAGGGTGAATTTGGAAGCATGTTGATGTAGGTGAAAGGGAGGAGGTAAGACATGGAGAAGTTCACTATGGTTTTTCAACTTGGGTGTTCATATATGTGGTTGAGCCATTAATGCTCCAGAATCAGCCATGTGGAAAGGAGTGGGGATTAAATAAGCAAGAGGCAAGTTCTCCTAAATCCAGGAAATATAAAATGCATCATTAGATAAGGATAATTATATGACTTTTCAGCTTGAACCCCAAATACCCGCAGAATTGGTAGGAATAAATGATGGAATGGAGTTCTATACTTAACACTCAGATGAAAAAAAATATACATAGGTCAACAGGAGCATGGAGACCTGGGTTGCAAACATATTGAATACCCTCCTATTAGGATACAAATGAGCTCACTTGAAACAGAGCAATGAAAAGAGGATGAGAAGGCTGGCAATTCTGGTGCACAAAAGAGGAGAGGGTCCTTCAGATAGACACAGGTTCACAGGCTGAGAGTCCTTGCAAGTTTGGAGCACAGCTCTTACTAACTCCCTAATACTATATGCAGAAAAGGGAGAGAATATAGAGAAAAAGTGAAACAAATACAAATAGATCTGCTGTTGTTTCTTTTCACAGACTATCTTCCACTCACTCCTGAATCCCATCATACATGAGCCTTCTTTCCTACTGAATCATTATACTTGTCTCCAATTAAATTAGTCCCTGGAGCCTGATCATAGGGTGTTGCATTAGAGGAAGGGGAAGAAACTTCCAAGGAATGGCATGGAACCATGTCTATGAGCAAATTGCCCCATGTGAAAAGAAAAGAAACTTAGGAGTAGCCACCAGGAGCCCTGTATTCTCAAAGCTGCATTAGGCACCATGTTCAAAGCCAGCCTGGTCTACAGAGTGAATTACAGGAAAGTCAGAGAAATTCGGTCCTACCCCCTCCCTAAAAAATGTCTTGAGGCATTGAAGGCTGCTTGGAATACAGATTGGAATACAGTTATGTTGTTAGGAAGAAGTTGATTTGCTGTGTTTGAATGCAATATGAATCCACGCAGTATGGCAATTCTGTATGGCTAAACCCATTAGAACTTCATCTGACTTCTTTCATCTCCTCTGAGTCTATGGGATGCCATTAATGTTAGCAGCTGCATGGCTTTCTCTGAATACCAACAGCAGAGGGAAAACATCCACCCTCCTCAGCGATTGGCTCTCTCGCTTTCCACTTAGCTATTGTGTTGCCAAGGTAAATGGGAAACAGGCTCCCACAATAACAGCAATTTCCCAAATGCCCTGTTAATTTTCAGTAAACCAAAATAAAATGTGTTATTATTTATTAAGAATATGCACTACATACGGTTTCCAGATGATAAGTATTTCAGTAAAGTACCACATGGAGAACAATTTTGAGCTGGCTTGCAAGCCGTAACCTTAAAGTAATGGGTATAGCCCAGGGTCAAAATTGTCACTTTTATTGGGTTAATTCAATGTTCATGGTTTACAGACTATGATATAGGACCAGTGAAAAGTTTTTCCATCCCCAGGATCAGCTGTGTTATACATATAATTTTACGTAAAAGAGTAGCGTCCCATATATCATTATTTATTCATAATGACATTTACCAGGCAACTGCATGGCACAGGATGATAGTGCCGTCTGGGGTATAGAATAGAGGGCACAGATTCCACAAACTGGATTGGAGACAACTCCTTCAATTATATTAACTTTAGAAACATAAAGGGGAAATATAATCTCTCAGTTGCAAGACAGCATGTTATTATTTTACAAGTAAAGTATGAAAATTTGAAGGATCCCAGGTTTGGAGACTTTTTTTTTTTTTAGAATAGCTCATACATATGGTAAGAAGATGTTTATTTGTTTGGCTCCCAAGTCTCACTTTGGATCATAAAAGGCACTGATAGAACTTCTGGTTCTTAGAAACTTTCATCTCTGAGACAGAAGAATGGCCTCTGCCAGGGAGGGACTCAGGTTCACAGGCCCTGCTTCAGGTCTGACCCACATCAGACCTCTTGTGAGGACCATCTGCTTTGGCTTTATTTTCTCTCCTGTGTCTTAGGTTTTCACAGCTGGGTCTCTGATGGCCTAACCTAGTGCCGTCAGGGCCAGGGAGGCCTCACCCTCCGTCCCTGCTCTCTGTTGGTAGACTTGCTATAGAAATGTTTGCTCACAAGAAGGTCTGGCACCCTGCAAACAGCTCTCTGGCCTGTGTCACTACCTCCAGCCCCAAGGTGAACCCTGTTGTCCTCACAGCTTTGGGTCACTGAATTAGAATTCCTGCTAGGTTTGACTGTTTTCTTTAAAGAAGAGGAAGTTGTCTTGCTGTAAGAAAAAAATTACAGATAATTATAGATTTATTTAGGAAATCAGAAATTCTCCATGCCCCCAGATTACACAAATACCTACTGCATAGTGATAGCTACCACTAACATTTTGAGGTTTACTCTTCAAGAAAAATATGCTGCAAACACACACACACACACACACAAAATCACCACCTTTTCTTATAAAATAGGTTAAAATTAAATTATAGATATACACACACAAATAGCTAGTTTTGCAATCTGAACATGTATTTTTCTTACATAGTGCCCTGTAAAACACACTCTGATATTATTTTAATGGTTGGTTAGGATTCTGGTTTACTTTAAATAATTGTTCAAAATTCAAGGAGAATGTATTGTTATGTATGTGTGACTTTCATTACCCCATCTTATTTCTCTAGCCTTCTCTGCCTGAAGCCTGTGGTTGCATATCTGTGACTCTAAAGCACAACATTGTTCTTATAATGCAATGAGTAGGACTTTCCTTGGCATTACATTACAGTTTTGTCCTCATGTTTGTGGTACTGGAAATTGAACCCAGGACATTACCACCAAGCTACCTTGTTGTAATACGCTTCTGGTCCAGACTTTCCAGTCTAAGCCAGAGGTTTTGGTGGCAGTCTGGCAGTCCGGCAGAAACACTCGCAGCCACACAGAGACACACAGACATTTACGTTAATTTTCTGCTGATTGACCTAGGGCCCAGGCATATAACTTGCTAACTCCTTCATCTAAACCCAACCCATCCTTTTTAGCTGTGCAGCAAAGCACCTTTTCTCAGAGCAGCATTTCAACTTCTTTCCTCTACATTGTCTCCTGGCATCTGCGTTGTCTCTCTGGCTGCTCTGTGTGTGGCATCTGTCTGTACTCTGAGATGTTCCAGAGTTTTCTTAGCCTGGTATCCCCACCTATACTTCCTGTCTGCCTTTATCCAATCAGCTTTTATTAAACTCATAGGCAGGGCAAATATTTACAATGACAGGAAACAGTAGCAACATAACATAATCTCACTACACTACCTCCCTAGCCATTACATTTTGTTGACAGAATTTAGCTCTGTAGGCTCATAGGTCTGGCTGGTATGAGTCTTAAAATCATTTTACTTCAGCTTCTTGAATGCTGGGATTGTAGGTGTGTGCCGCTAGGCCCAGGGTTGCCTGGTTTTAACAGCAGAAAATGTCATTCGGTGATTTGGGAGTGAGCTTTCTGATTCTTAAGAATGCCTGAAGGGACTCTGCTTCATGTTCTGTATATGGTGTTCTAAGTGACAGGGCCCTAAAGGTACCTCCTGGCTATTGCCCTGACAGTCCTCTGTGGGGAGCCTAGAGGCTGGACTCATCTCATAGCTGGAGCGTAGCTCTCATCCTATCACTCTGGAGAATTCCCGGGCTTCTTGGAATGGTTAGATTGTCTTCCTCATGCATGTTCAATGCTCCAGTGCAGCTCTGCTCTTGTGCTGGCATGTACCGCACTGAACTGAGAGTTTTCTGAGATGACAACCATGACTTTGGCCCTGAGAATGCTGTGGAATCTGACATGTATGTATGCTCTATGAGAGGATAAAAGAAAGCAAAAGAAGAAGAAAGAAACAAGAAAGGAAAAGAGGAAGAGAGGGAGAAGAAAGGGAGGAAGGAGGAAGAAATTGCCTGTAGAGGACTAAACCGTTAATGACTTGAATTCTCTTTGATGAGTGCAACGATTTTTCTTTACATCATAGCAGTTCATTGACTCCCTCCATACCCTTATATAATAATACATTTTTCAATTTATTCAGCAGCTATGAGATCAGAGTAATTAAGGTAGAGTCCATAACAGAATGGATGGTGAGATGAAGGTTATCAAAAGATTCAAGCCAACATGGTGTGTGGGGCAGTGGTGCAGGTGGGACACAGTAATTTCATAGATTCAAGGGGAGATGTGTAGCAGAAACAGTTTGTGTTCCGAGTTAATGGTGTCACACAGTAATCAGTTTAACTTGTGTGCTGGCAGGTGTCAGGGTTATAGTTTTGAATGGTAGATGAAGCATGGATTCTCTTTACCAGTCATAGAAAGTGTGTTTTCAGAGTCAGGCATGTGTGCACATTGAGCTGGGAGGGGAATAGGTAGGATAGAAGGTCACAAATTAGTTGCTTATCATAAAATCACAGCAGGGCATGTAATGCTTAGTTGTGGAACAGGGTAGCATGGTGAATAATGGAAAATAATGGAAAGTAAGACTTATGTAAGACATATTTGATATCTAGAATACACTGACTTCTGCAACTATATAAATACCTTTGGAAGAATAAGCACCATTACTGTAGGTTTCTTTTCTATGAAATACACAATGCACTGACAGAAGAAAACAGGTAACTATGGTCTGGAGAGGTACTCCATGGGAAAGCAGTGAGAGTGAGAAGGTAAATGTGGGGCCATATTTAATTTGAGATGTCAGAATAATTGCAGACAGATATATAATATGATGTGGGGAAGAACAGAGCCAGACTGAGGTAGTGTGTGACAGACATAGAAGTGCAATATAAACATGCAGGTTGGATTTGAATACCAACAGGTGTGGTGATATATTGTATATCTAATAAAAAATCAGAGGACAGAGCCACCCACACATTTAGCTTCTATGGGTCAGTGAGTGGTGACCCACACTTTTAATCCCAGCAGTCAGGAGGCAGAGATCTGTCTGGATCTCTGTGAGTTCAAAGCAACACAGAGATATATTTTAGATAGACAAGTCATCTTCAGATTGTCTATAGAATATTATATTTAATATATTTTAGTAACAAGGGTTCTTTTTATTTTTCATGACAATTAAGACATGGCAGCTCCTGACAGCACCAGGCTATTCAGAGAAGATGGGCATCCAAGAAACTACATCCTGACTTGTTTTCTTTGCAGAAAAAGTTAGCTGAAAGATCAAAGAGGCACAGCCACTTCTTAGCTAGGCACTCCCCATGAATCCTCAGACTGAAGGCCTCTGAGTTCTCAGTGGGAAGGGACTGGATCACAGGTGAATGGCTCAGCTCCTGCCTACTCCTGCCTTATCTTTCTTTCTCTGCCCACCTAGCTCACTACTTCCTCATTCAATTTTCTCAGTGTTAGAATTAAAGATGTGTGTTTTTCCCAAGTACTGGGAGCAGAGGCATGAGACCTCAAGTGCTGTGATTAAAGGTGTGGGTTACCACTCCCTGAGCTCTATGGCTAACTGTGTGGGGCTCTGCCCTCTCATTTTCAGATTAACTTTATTAGATATAAAATATATCACCATAAAGGGGAAGAGCGGAGGTCTGCTGGAGCAGCAGTGGGAACTGAGTAAGTGATAGATAAACAAGGAGAGGAGGGGATTGAATGGGACTTAATCTTGACTGTGATACTGGAAGACCTTAGATAAATCATGTCATAATATTAATAAGTGACTTTCTCATTACAAAAATATCTCCTATGTCTACATGTGTCTAAGTGCATGTGTTTGTCTGTAGATAGAGGCCAGAGCTTAACCTAGGCATTTTTCCTTGGAAGTGAAAGAGGGTCTCTCACTAGCCCAGATCTCGCTGACTCAGTGGTTGGCTGGGGAGCCGTAGGAACCCATCTGATTTTGCCTTCCCACCACTGGGGTTACAGCTATGTATCATCACCCTCCACTTTTCTTTTTAACATGGCCTCTGGGAGTCAAATGCAGTTTTTATTTTAAAGATTTACTTACTTTTATTTTAAGTGTAGAAGTGCTTTTCTGCAAGCAAGTATGGGTATTATGTACATGGCTAGTACCCATAAGGCCAGAAGAGGGCATTGGATTCCTTTGAATTGAAGTATAGGCAGTTGTGAGGTGCCATGTAGGTGCCGGGAATGGAACTTGAGGTTTCTGGAAGAGCAGCAAATGCTCTTAACCACTGAGCCGTCTTTCCAGGCCTCCAGATCAGATTTTCATGTCAAGCACTTTGCCAGCTAAACTGCCTCCCCAGTCCAACATTTTATCTTTTTATAACAAGACATTTGTAGACTCTGAATTCTATATAATCAAGGAATAATTTTTTAAGAGTAAAATTTGAGGCAGACAACAAGCCAGAAGGGTCTATTTGGAGTTCAGGGACCTACTAGCAAAATAACATTCAGCTTCTGTTAAAGTAATTAATTATCTAACTTTGACAAAAATTATACTTCGAAGTAATGTGTTCATTCCAGTTATAACAGAGACATAGAAATTCAATAGCATGCCCAAATTCATGTGGCTCAATGCATGCTTGCCACCTTATCTAAATAGCCTGGTCACTTCTTATGCCGGTCACTCCTATGCTGTGCCTTTTCTAATCTAGATAGCACAGCTTTTCCTGCTTCATACAAAGTGGGTACTGCTCAGATACCATATGCTAAAGGAAAAATATTGTTTTGTCTGTCAGAAGACATTGATTTGCAAAATATATCTGTGGAGGACATTGGTTGAGAGAGACCTTGGTGGTTGACTGTTTAGGTTCGAATCTCTTCCTGAACTGTTCTTCTCTTCTCTAAAGTTTCATGCTTTGTAGCACATGGTAAGCATATAAACATGCTCCCATTTGCGCTGCTGCTGAAGTGTCCTAGAAAGACAATACCGTGGGTCGTAAACAAGTGAGACATCATATAGGATGCCCCTGGAGTTCAGAGCTATTTTGTTCTTTATTCCCTTATCTGCTGTTCCTCATGAGGAAGGGAGGAAGCAGAGGAAAATAATGTAGCTACTGTTTGGATGTAATCCTAGGGTTAGTCTCAAATAAGTACTGTGTATAAATATGTTCACTTCATCTGCGAGAGCCATGAAAATATAGGAAGAAGATAAACATGGTTCATCACAGACACACGCACACATTTCCTCAAAGTGTAACCCCAATGCAAAGGTGGAATCTATAACCTCAATGCACACATGGAGTTTTGAAACCCTTGCACAATTAGAAGCCAACCCCTTCTTCCTTCATCTACCCTAACAAAACATCACTCCGATATTTGAGTGGCATCATCTGCAGACACCTCCTGCAGATTACTGACAGGTCACCTGACTGAAAATCAAAAGGACAGAAACCTTCCTGCAGGTGCTGAAGGAGGTGGGAAGTGTTCACATTTCCCCCGTCCTGCTCCCTTCTCCTGGCACACTGAGCACACCCTCATCATTCTGCTCCTAGCGCAGAGTCTCATCCCAGAGGTGCCACTTATTTTTGCCAAGTGGCTTCTCTCTTCTTCAGCATGTACCTTCAAATTAAACAGTGACCTCTCACTTATCATCATCCAATACTAGGCTGGCTGTGATCTGGCCCCAAAGCTTATCCTCTGATTCATGTCACTGACAACCAGGGCTCTTCAATAGAGGGAAGAAGCACTTTACTCCTCTGTACTTGTCATCAAAGCCAAAGAAGCTCCCTTTCCTCAGGGCAACATCTGGCCAGAATTTATATGGTAGGCATGGAAATACTATTTTCTACATATTATGATTTCTTTCTTTGGCAATGCTGAAAATGGCACCCTGCCACCACCAGAAACTAACCATGTCATTTTTCTCATGTCAACAAGCTTCTTGCCAATAATGATTTCCTGTAATTCCTTCCCTGTTTTAAAGGGAATGGCTGTTTCACTGGCAATGTACTTAAGGAAAAAAGTCCCTGCATCTGGAAGCTTATACAGAGCCCTTCAGGAATCATGCCCACACTGATACTCAGTGCACCCGATTTGTCTGTTCCAAAGTTGCTTCCATAATTGCTGACAAGATGACCTCAGTTCTGAAACCCCTTCTGAGGTGCTCTGGCTTTTCATTTGCAACACACATGATAGATGACTTGACACCTTACCTGATGAGCATTGTAGTCTGTTATCCCCCAGTTTAGTCCTTCTTAAATTTGAATGACACAAGGAAGAACATGAGCAAATGCTTCGAGGAAAAGTAAGGCAAATGCCTTCCAGTTCAGTTCCTAGTAGAGCTTTTATTCTCTAAAACCTCTTGAACAGCATCATTGCCGTTAACATTTCTATCTACATTTTAGTCTTTTACCAACTAACAAAAATGGCCCATGAAGAAGTGTTTATAGCATTAAAGAGATTCTCTAGGCTGCAGCTCCAAAATCTTTCATGTTCTTCCCACAAAACAGTTTAAAATGCACAGAGCCATATGAATAGGTTTCTCATAGCAGCAGCGATAACTCCATTTCTGGTAGCAAAGTTGTACTGGCAACCTCTTTCAAGAGGAAGAGAACCAAAAGAAAATGTATGCTCACTTCTTAGATTATGTACTATTTTGTATACATGTACATATTACACGTCTGTGTGGATATATTATATATATCACAGATATATGGCATATATACTATACATATGTATATTTATATAAATGAAAGAAGAATTATCAAGTTGACTTATGTGATAATGTTTGAGTAGTTCAACAATAACTATTTCCATATTGGAGTAATAAAGAATTTAGTTGATGCTCAGTTCAAGAATCTGGATACCTCAGCAAGTCCAAATCTTAAGCTTAAACGTTACATGGGCAGTTGCTTGGATTGATTCCACCCTGTAAGGTCAATGAAGGTGGCATCCTATGTCAATCAAGGGTATAGCAGTACTAGAAGCAGCAGCAAGTTCATTGGAATTCTTGGTGTCTGAATTGTTTGTCAAAAGGTGCAGCACATCTTGAGAAGTGCCTTTATCCCACCTAATCCTCTCCGGAAATTTCAGCATAGACACAATTAAAGGTATGTCTCCTAAGTAACTCTAAATGAATCAAAACCACCAATCACAGCTATCAACTCACAGCTTATATACTGGACACTTAGCTTGTTTCATGCATTTCACATCGTACCTATGCATGTCTCTGCATCCTAGTCTCTAAAGTTCTTATGCATAAACTAGGTTAAATTATTATAATCAGTATTCATATTTCACTACATCACTTTTAGTTACAGAATAAATACAAGATAAAGTTAAGACAACTCTTTCTAGAGCCCAATGCCTACTTTCAAATCCCAGACTCAGTACTTGTTGTCAAGAAAGGTTCTAGTGAATTGAGTGTTTCTGGTTTCAATGTAAATAATCATAGTACTTACAACACTGGTGCATTGTGATTAATATATAATGTTTAACAAATTCAAAGACTTAAAATACTGTATGTCATCCATAAAAACAATCAGTGTTAGAAACATTTATTTTTAGATTTCTTTTTGTGGAAGTTAAATTTTTTGATTAGAATACAACAACATAACATTTTCCATCTTTATTTGCACAGGTTTCCATGTGTTTGCGGGTAATTTATCTCCTATTTCACTCTATAAATCTCTTCCAACCACACTCAGAGGTAGTTGTGAGTATGTCACTGCCATGCTCATGAGCTCTCTCCCAAAGCCATGGAAGCCTTCATGGATATCACCGAGTTATTCTTTCTCTTCCTTGATCAGCAGTCCTGTCAAATCCTTTAACTTCTCTCTTGCATTAAATTTCATTTCCAACATCCATTCTCTGTCTTTCTTAGAATTTCTCCTCCTTTTATCAGAATATAACATTTTGAAAAGAGGTGAAAGTAATGTTTTTTTTTTTCCTTCCAGTTTCTGAACGTCTGAAATAGTCTCTTTTCTATTGCCACACTTGGCGATAGTTAGATCTAGTTTGAAACTATATTCTCACTGGATTTTGAAATTGTTACTTCACTGTCTTCTGTGCCACTGTGAAGTTCAAAGGCATTGTAACATTGATGTTCTGTATATACCCAGGTCTTTTTCATGGAAACTTTCAGTATTTTAGCCTAACTTCCAGAATTCAGAATTTCAGCATGATGTGTCTATGACATCTGTAAGTGAAAGGAACTTGAACCTTTTGTTGAAGTACAATTCGCTTCACTTACTGCTGTTGCTTCTTCTCCTCCTCCTCCTTCTTCTGGCATTGCTGGTATTTCCATTACAATGGCCACTGTAGATTAAGGCCCTCTATCTTTTGTCTTCTTGTCCATTTTTGTAAAGTGGTCTATGCTTTCTCTGAGCATTTTAAATATGTATTTTTAATTTTTATATTTATTTATTTATTTTACTAATAAAGGGGCTTTGTGAACCTCTGGATATCTTTTTTTAACTAATGTGTCTTATCTTTATTTCATTGTGAAAAAAACTTTTATTTTGTGAAGGATTTTAATAACGGTCACCTAAAAGATTTCATATTTCTGTACCACTCTCTCTATATTTTTGGGATTTCCATCTTGGTTTAGTAGGTGCCTTTTGTTCTAGAGACTTTTATCAGCAATCTTATCTGGATTTATAGCATACATATCTCTCATTTTTATCATTCTAGTGGGAATTCCAGACGGTATAGAAGTCTATATTTCTTGGTGTTAGTCCACACAATACAGACCTTAAATAGAGGTATATAAATAGATCCTTCAGATTATAGAAAAGGCTTCAAAAGAAAATAGGATAGAAGCAAAAAAGAAATCTGATTTGAAGTGATTAACCAAGTCATATTTCCCTGAGAAAGCACCACTGGACCTGAGTCCTGAGACAAGTGAGAGTTTAGTCAGGCAAAGAGTGAAGAAAGCACTTTCCATGTAGACAACACAATAGTCAGGACTCTGGTCTTAACAGGGCAGAGCCTAAGCTCAAGTGCTTATCATTGGGAAGTGAGATATGGTCTTGATTAGACCACAGTAGATTAGCAAGTCTTCCATCCCAGCATCTTCCACCTTGTGTCACCTTGACTATTTCTTGGTGCACTTCATTTGATCTCTAGTTTGAATACTAGAAAGCCCCCACCTCTCTCTATATATATATGTATGAAGACTCCTTTAAGAAAATCATTAGGATTTTATATAACATTCCATAATTTTTTATATAATCACAGTGTAGAATTCTGTATTGAGCAAGACATGGGTCCAAATGTATGACCAGAGATAATTCACCCCACACAATGGATACATAACATCAGAGAAACTGTTGAGGTATAAGATTAAAGGGATGTGGCATATTTAAAGCCAAATCTTGCAGGTAATATTTAGCATTTAGAACCTATATAAACCACAGTGAGAAGCTATACTGGATTTTAATTAAGGAATAATGTGAGTGTTGTTAATTACTTTAAGGATCCCTGAGTTTCAAAGTAAACAACCATTCCTGTCCCCTAGTATGTATCAGCAGTATGTCCCCTACTGTGTGTCAGCAGTATGTCCCCTACTGTGTGTCAGCAGTATATCCCCTACTGTGTGTCAGCAGTATGTCCCCTACTGTGTATCAGTAGTACCACCTTCATGCTACAGCTGTGGCTTCACAATCTACTCACCTTTGAAATCTGTCATCAGTGTATCAGTACCACCCCTGTAAAATGAGTCACTAAGCCCCAAAGAGTCTCTTTCCTAAAGTCCCCTGGCTTTATTCTCTGTCCCAATTTGTACCGATCGCCACATTCTTGCAGATTCTTATCCACGACTTAGGTTCCTGTCATTGTCTTCTGCTCCCTGCCGTTTTATTTTCTCCTGGCTTCTAAGTTATCACCCATGGTACTGTCAGATCGTTCTCTTACGGATATTGCTATCTGCATGTCACCCATCTACCTAAGAGCCTCTGATGGTCCCTATCATTTAATGAATCACACTCACACTGCTCAGCCTAGAATCCAGAGCCTTCCATCATCTGACTATGGTATCTGTCCAGCCTTTTCGCCGATTTTCATTCATCAACAAAAGACTGAATAAGACGTGACTCCCCAGACCTATCATTCCGGGAATGAGAGGGAAGTAGGCTCTTATAAATCACTTTCCACGCATAAAAGAACAGAAGCAGAGGACAAAGAAAGCGAAGTAAGCCAGTCTGAGAAGCCACAGCTAGACAAAGGAGAACCCAAAATGTGACCATAGTTAATGTGTGTGGGCAAGATGGCCTTTCTTAGGACTGTGGCCAGGAAAAGATGTCAAGGTGAGGCATTGGCTAGAAGGAGGATATTTGGAAATGTGGAAAGCTTTTTCAGGTGATAATATTTACTGCCTTTTACATAGTGTGTGGGCTAGCTCACAGGTTTCTGGGAACTTTCCCAGAATTTTTAGGGTCAATTAGTGCTGCAGAGAGATGATGAATTATCTAGAGAGATGCAAACAGTGTCAGGAAACAGGAGCACCCAGATAGCATATCATTGCTTAGTTTTGTTTAAGTGGCTTTGTAAATGAGAATTTAGGGTGACATTAAGAATCTGCAGAAGTGAGGTACTCTAACAGGAGGAAGGAAATTTGATAAGTTTTAAAACCATACTGAAATTCTGAGGGGCACAAAAACACGGTAAAATAATAAGCAATTTGTTTCTTCTTGTGCAGATATGCTATGATTAACTAATCATTGAATTATCAATTATTGCATCCTGTGAGAAGACACCATTACATTTGGTAATTTCCAAAATATTTGAAATAAAGTTTATTTTGAAAAAAAAACCAATTTGTTTGAGGTTTGAGAGAGTAGAAATGTTTTATTTATTCAAGTGGACACTTAGAAAGAATAGGATGCTAGGCAATAGTGATTCTGCTGTTGAGGGGAAGGATGATAGCTTCTTAAAACCATTTCCACCCCAGTGCCACACAGGGGAACTTTTCATCTGAGTCAGGCAATAGGCTTGGAGCTCAGGAGAATATCAGCCTCCTTCATGCCAGGTGGGCTTGCTCTATCCATGGAGTCTTGAAGAACTTTCTGCCAGGAGTGGTCAGTGGGAGGGAGATATGCTATGGGAAAAGGTCTGGGAGAAACAACAGTGCTCTATGAAGACAGCGAAGAGGATTCTGAGCTCAGGAATGTTGGGAGGATCAAGAATCTCTCATGGAGCTTACAGAAAGAAGCACAATCCCATGCACACCACAATTTCAATCCAGTGAATCCTGTGTGAGAGACTGGTCAACAGGGCTCTGAGACTTGTTATGAAAGCCTTAGACAATTAATGCGTAATGTTTAACAAGTATTATGACTGTTCCCCATGTTTATGTGTTTGAACACTTGGTCCTCATGCAGTGGTACTGTTTAGGAGCTTGCAGCACTTTCAGCAGACCATCATTGAAGAGATTGAGTATCTAGAGCCATGCAGGACTTGAGGTTTCATATCTCACCTCTAGTTCTTTATCATCCTCTGCCTCCTGAGAATTCATCTTCCTTTCCTGCTACTGTGCCTTCCCTGTTTACTGCTATATTTTTTTTTCTGCCATGATGTAACCTTCTGAAGCAATGCACCAGAATGTATCTTTTCTCCTTTAGCTTGCTTTTTTCAGGGTAATTTAATCACAGCAATGAGAAAATAACTATAACAGTTAAGTATACTTCCAATGGGAATTAATTTAAGAATTTTACAAGAAAATAATGCAAATAGACCTTGTCTGATTATGATGGTACCCTAAAAATTGGCTCATTTCTTAACATTTATTGAGTACTTACTATGTACTAAACACTTCTTTATGTTCTTGTATTGTTATTTTTTAAATAATAACTTGAGGTAACAGCTAGTAGTTGGAGGAAAGCTTTTTTTTTAAAGTCACATACTTAGTAAATAGAGATACTAAATTTTTAAACTCAGGAAACAGACTATATTACATTGCTTAGTCATCAAAACAGTGATCCACAAAATTGGATGTGTATAAAAATCACTTGGAGTGGGTTGTCCACTTAACTTCATAGCAGTTAAGTCAAAATATTTGACTCCGGACTCGCATCAATAGTCTTTTAAAGATTTTAAATGCAGGGAATTTTGAAGATCACAAAACTTGATGTATTGCCCCTTAGACTACAAGATAAGTTTAGCAATTTATCTGACTGAACAGAAAATATCATGATTCTGTAGAATACACATTACCCTTGACTCTAACCGGGTGGTTTTATTGTAGTTAGTAGAGTAACTGTCATTGGCTGGTTGAAAGGGCAGTTGTTAGTTAATCCACAAAAACCAGAGTTGAATTGATTGTGATGTTCACACAATTTGAGCTGTCAGTCAAAATAATGGAGAGCCAGCAGTGGGAAGACCTTTCCTAAAACTGGACAAGAAGCAGGAGAAGAAAAGATCTTTATCTGATGTCTGAAGCCAGCAGGGAAGGGTGAACTGCCAGATGAAATCTGTGATCAAACTGTCTGTCTGGACATTTTGTCACTGCTTTGTAAAGCCTGTGTGCCTCTCTGTGGTTCTTGCCTGAATAGGGAGGAAGGACATGGATTCCCTGGTAAGGTGGGCACTGTGCCCAAAAGCTTGTGCAGTCTCTGTTTTGCCATTCTTTGCCTTCCTTGTGCCAGAATGACACCAGGGACACCAGTCTCATCAGCATGTGGAGGTGGCTGCCCAACTCCTTTGTCCATTATAGACCAGACAGAGTTTAGCACTGTTGGAATCTAGGCTGAGATTCTGGCTGTCACAGTGACAGAGACTGTTATTTCAAATGACATTTATCTGGTGTAGATTACCCAGCTGCCTCTTTGGCAGGACAAGCTCTGTTTGTTTCTTACCCTGTGTGGTACTTACCTAACTTTGTGAGCTAAGCTTTGGAAAGAGAAGACAGTGCAGTATGTTGCAAGTGGAAACCCACTTGGATGATGTTATTCCAATCTTAGATGGAGTTTCTTTCTTTTTCTCTGCCATGGTTCTGTGAATATCATAACCAGGCCTGCTTTGTACTCAGTAGAAGAAGACACTGATTCACATGGGCCAAAGTTTTTGGTGAAAAATGTTATTCATAAAAATTCTTGTAACAGTAAGAATCACAAATTAAAGTATGTTCTTGTCTCACTGGCAATGGTCACAACTGAAAAAGTACAAAGATGTAGTTCTAGTAATATTACAGCAGCAGCTAGATTTTTCTCTTGCACTTACTCATGTTAGTATTACAGATTTAATTCGATTGTATTACTAGTCTCTTACTTCATCAGTTTCTAAGTTGGTCAAGAAAGAAATCTGGAATTACTACAAACATGCTATTCTCTAAGTAAGTGGAGTCTTTACAGTTTGTCCCATGGGTTCATATAGAGTCAATGGGCAGAAAATACAGCTAAGAAGTCATCCTGAGAAACTGAGCAACTGTTTATCATTACAGATTATCAAAGAACTCTTGCTTTCTGAATTAAAGGATAGATTAGTATTTTATTTATTTGTAGTGTGTGTGTGTGTGTGTGTGTGTGTGTGTGTGTGTATGTGTGTATGTGTGTGAGACTTTCATGGGTCAGTTTTCTTCCACCTTTCAGATCCTGTGAATCTCATTGAACACCTTGCTGTGAAGCCCACTAAACACTGCTGAACCATTTCCTGTGGATGGATTCAAGGGAGGGGGAAGTCATTGTCTTTAATTATGAACCCACTGCTAACCCCATCAGGATACAGTGTGTAGTATCAACAATGGCCTGATCAAACTGAATAGATCACACAATTAAACCAGAAATAAATGCTATAGGAAAAATACCAGACAGGGAGGGATGGTTGACAGGACTGAGTGTGAGTTGGGGTAGGCAGGAGCTAACTAGAATGCTCTGTTAATGTATCTGACATTGTCAAATAACAGTAAAAATATCTTAAAATTTTTCATACATAGTATTAAACAATATCTCCCCATACCACCAACAAATCCCTAACTTAACCATCTTTAAGCTGGGGGAAGTCACTATTGTTTCCTGAGAATTCCCTTCACTTTACATTGTCTTTGTTGGTAATCTCAAAATTCTTTTTTCTCAAAAAAGCAGTTTATCTTTAATACACTTAAAGCTTATGCTATGCTTGGTAATTTCTCCAGGGTTTATATAGTTTCCTTATTCCTTAGAGATAATTTTACATAGCTCATAGATGCACACATACACATAGACACACACAAACTTATCAGCCCATATCAGCAAATGGCCAAAGCCCTGAGGGAAGATTATACTTGGCTGTGGTATAATGGTATCTGCAATATATTGGCTACTTATCCATGTTTATAAATAGGATACAAAAACTTAATTTTATCATAATTGAAGAGCAATTCTGGGAAAGTCATGTAATTTAATGTTTTAACTGTCTTTTATTGCCATATGTAAATTGACTGCAAAACAGCAGTGATGGTTGAACACAGTCTAATGCACTACAATTTCTTTGGAACACAATTTAAATTTCAAATCACGTTTAATGCTTTTGTACATCTCACAAGTCTTGTTTACTAAGGTTTATCATATGGAATTGATTTATGGAAACCAGAATTGGGGGGGGGAAATAATAAAAAAGACAAAGAATTCCCCATACAAACAAAGAAACAACAACAAAAAATCCAGAGGCTAGTGGGTCATTTGGAAACCTGTCCAAAAGTGCTCACCAAGTATGCTTCATTCACTCTTTCCTAAACCTTTTCTCCCTTTATTGTAAACATGAGTAGTTTCTGCCTATGTCAGACATTAGAAGGAAGATCTTGGAATAAACAGCTTTTTGGGTTTTTTCCTAGCTTCCAATAATATCTGTAGTTACTGGGTAGGTAGATGAGGTAAATAGGTTTTATCCATTTACCTGTCATTTTGTCCTTCCTGTGTTCCAGACTTCAAACACTTACTGATTGACTAGATGGTGATTAAACTCAAAGGTGCTAAACAACAAGCAGTGAATCAATACTAATATGACCATACCAGTTTCTAGGTAGAGAGGGTACAGATGAAGACAAAAGGAGCTTGCTCCTTCCTGATGGTTTCTGGTTTCCATTATTGTTAATGTGAGTTCAGAATCTTGACTTTGGGAGCTGATCGTTCCAGTAGCTGAAAATGTAGCTGTAGAGATTTTTCAATATGCTGGGAAGATGCCTTATCTTTATCCCACACTAACAAACATCCTTAAAGTTCTGAAGCCCAGCTCTGTGTGCTCTCTACTTTAAGCTTCTAATTAAAGAATAAATATAAAGGAATGTTTTACTTGTATTCCCAAACTCAGGAGTGATGGTTCTGGAAACTCTTTTCTGTGTTGAACCTTGGTATTCCCTCTTGGTTGTTTAGTTTTCCAAAAGGGAATTAGCAATTTTCTATATACTAAATCCTCTCTGTAAACATACACACTTGGCAAGATTGTTAACATTACTCTTATGCATATGTTCCTCCAGAATCTTACCTGGATTATCTGTAAGGATTGGAGATCATACAATCATGGCATTTGGAAGAATACTCAATAACAGCAACATTGACAAAGTACAATGGACAGGGCTAAGATTATGATTGAATTCAGCAAATTCTCAATGCCAAGTTTGTAAGTCACTAGATCAGATGGGACTAATAATAATAAATGACCATGAAACAGCTGATATAAATAGAACATGAAAGGTGTTTTTAAGATTGTACCTACTTCGATCATGGGATGTCTGTATAGATAAGTGAAAATTCATATTCTCTAAAATTCAGTTTTACTTACTGGCTCACAGAAGTTTGCCCATTCATTAACTTTTAGTCTTTCTGCCCAAAGACAAATCTGAAATCCTAAAAACAGTAAGCAGAAGGAAAGAAAGAAAGAAAGAAAGAAAGATAAAACAAGAGTAATACTATAGACAGGGAATGAAACACATGACAAATGAACCTAAATTTATTGAGAAAATTGGGGCAGCATTCTACAGGTCTATTGTTGTAGATGTACTGAGGAATCACTCTTCTTAGTTCTCAGTGCATTTTTGGATATCCTAGAACAATCTATTTACATCCCCCATTAATACTATAGCACTAACTCTATGAGAAATGGACTACGTCTCTATGCTTCTTCTTAACTAGTCCACATATCTACATCAGTATAAATGTGACTTAATACCCATTGGGATGGCAACTGGCAATTAATGATCTTAAAAAATGTAAATGTGTAATAGAATGCAGAGGATACCAGACATACCATTTCAATTAGAATGCTTAGTAAAGATCTGAATGACAGGTTACATTTGGGCAGAGACTTAAGTGAGGCTCAGAAACTAGCCATACCAAAATAAATATTCTAGAAAGAATATTCCAGGTAGATGAACTAGCAAATGTGGAGATCTAATGAGAACAAAGAAAGCTATAAAGCTGAGGTGCAATGACTGAGGTATCTATGAGAGCAGATGGCATTGAAGTGGCACTTAGTAGTAAGACATGCTGAATTTTCATTAGTGAAGTAAGAATATTGGACTAACATCATTATGAATAATCAATGGTGAATGATGAACAGAAAGATAAGATTCTCTGACTCATAGTTTGACTCTTGTGCACAGAAAGGATTACAAGTATTATTAGTCATGCTCAGTAGGGATGAGAATATAGCAAACCTGATGAAAAAAATGTGGTTTGCATTGAGGTGCTTGCAACAAGATCTGTATAGGAGGTTAGACTTGCGATGTGGTTTGATACTCAGTGGTCTGGCTTCATTTACTAATTAATATGAGCTCGAAAAATGTCATTAAATACTTGGTGGCTTACTCACTCCATTTTAGCTTTATAGTGACCTTCCTCAAAGAAGAAGTATACTTCCTCAAAATGTCCAAAGTACGCATAGTTTATCTTTTCAGTCTCTCATCTATTTTTCTGGAACTTTCTTCAATTTGATTTTTACCTAGTTTGCTTTTGAAGGTTATTTAAATTTATTAGTGACTGAAATGAGGAAATACGCTGTGAGAGTATGTTCTTGTACATTGTAAATATTTGTCCTTCCTGCTGGAATAAAATGCTGATAGGTCAGAAGGTAGACAGGATGTATGGTTGGGGCTACCAGTCTTACCAGACTAAGAAAACTCTGGGAAGAGGAAGAACAGAGCAGAGATACCAGGAAGATGCAGAAAAAGGAAGAAAAATAATGTTGCTTTGAGAAAAAGTACTAAGTCATTTGGCTGATTATGGGTTATTTTAAGAGTTAAGAGTTAGCAAGTTATATGCCTGAGCCATAGACCAAACAACATAAAATTAATGTAAGACTTTTTGTAATTATTTAGGACTAAGCAGCTGAGGGCAGTTTATTTAGGACTGCTGGTCAGAATCTCAGGGCTAGCCAGGCCAGAAACTTCCAACTACAGAAATCTGATGATGTAGTGTGTTGAAGAAGTATGATCTCTCTCACACACACACACACACACACACACACACACACACACACACACACACTATTTTATTCAAACCACCATATATAAATGGTGAATAAGAATGGCACTATAGGCTCATAGATTTGAATGATTGGTCACCACAGAGTGGCACCATTATGACATGTAGCCTTTTTGCAGAAGGTGTAGCTTTGTTGGAGGAAGTGTGTCAATTTTTTTTTCCTGCTGCTTGCCAATTCAGACATAAAACTCTTAGCAACCTCTGCAGCATCATCCTACTTGCCACCATGCTTCCTGATATGATGATAATAGACTAAAACTCTGAAACTATAAGCCAGCCCCAATTAAATGTTTTATGAGAGTTGCAGTGGTTATGGTATGTCTTCACATCAATAAAAGCCTATTCAAAAGAGAACATTCATATATATGTACATATATACACATATGTTCATCATATGGGCATGTTTTGTCTAAGTGTATCCAGGTTTGTTTGAGACATCAATTTTTTATGCAAGTGAAGATGTCATGTTGTTGCTCCATAGATGGATACATTTGCAACTTGAATGCTCAGGAGTCAGTTTGTGCCTGACTTCTAAACATAATGACTGTTAGGTGATGCTAAATGGAATGCAGTTAAATAAGATAACGTAAGAAGTGGTAGAAAAGAAGATATGGCAGCAGAAGTTGGAATCTTGTAACATTCTAACATGAAGAAGAAAGTATTAGCTTGTTGATTCAAAATAGACTCAATAAAGAAGAAAACCATGGTAGAGAGTAAAAAGGCCTGCTAAAGAAAGAGTTGCAACAAATAGCAAGAAACTACAAGTGCTAAATTCCACTAGGATGTCATAAAACTGTTGTTGGTGCCACTGAATTCCAGACATGTAATAAAATTTGTCAACTTTGAGAGTAACTAAATTCTTGACACTATTATATTATCCTCTTTATTGATATAGAATATGTGTATTCTTGGAAATTTTATAATTTACCATTGAAAGTATTCTTTCTGTTAGTGATGTACCTAAGTATTACATACTTAAACCTATAAAGTGCATATTAAATATATGTTGTTGTTTTGGGAAATTTTCAAATTTTAGCTTTCATCACTCCTCTTTTGGAAAACTATTGAACTTCTTATGCATACTAACCTTGTATCATATTACCACATGATAATACTTATTGTTCCCACATTTTAAAATCACTTAGAACTTCTACAGACATGGTTATGTCATCTGTGAAAAAAGATATTTTTTACACATTTCTTCTTTCCAAGATTGTATGTTAATTCCTTTCCTTATCTTATTGCTAGACTATACTATATCTATAGTAGACTTCTAGTATAATATTAAAAGATATGAGTAGAAAAAGTCATTTTGTCTTAATTCCTTAATGTGAGAACTTTAAATTCCTCATCAGAATTATTTCAGGTGGATTTTATACAGCCTTTAACTCATTAATAAAGGTCTCTTCTATCTCAATTTATTAATATAGTAATGATATTATATAACATATAGCCATATAATGTTAGATATTTGGAAATTTTCTTTCTGTATTTATGGAAATGATTTTGTAGCATTTTCTCCATAAACTGTTAACCTTATTGGTTAACTGCCAAATGATAAATGAACTTATATATGTGATATAAACCATACTTGGTAATGATACATAAGTCTATTTTATATATTGTTAGATTTAACTCATAGTTTTACAACTATGTTTATAAAATATTTTGGTTTATAACTATTTAATATTTACTTTTAATATTATGATATTTAATTTTAGTATTTAATATTAAGATAACATAAGTTTCAAAATAATTAAGTATTAGTGCCTTTGCTTTCATCTCAGAAAGAAATTGCATAGCATTGATATATTTTTACTTTGAATTTTGGTAGGATTCAACAGTGATCTCATCTGGATCTTCTGGTTTTTTGTTTGTTTGTTTGTTTTAGATTATCAGTTATTGGCTGTTGATCTTCACTTGATAGAAGACCATTCAGATTTCTATTTCTACATGTCTGTTTTTCAAGGATTTGGCTCTATTAACTGGCTGTCTGTGAAACAGAGTTAAGATTACCAGTTTAATCAGTAAAGGGAGTGAGGAACGTCTGTGTTCTGATAATAAAAGAAAAAGTTGTGAAGAAGCTTTCTTAGACAATAAATAAATGAGTTGACTCAGGTAATCTTATAATTTTATATTATATAAGCTCAAGCTTTTTAAACAACCTTGTAATATATTTGTGTTAATATCAGTTGAATATTCCCATTTTTTAAACTTGACAGGTGTGATTTTTAGTAATACAGTTAACAGACATGTGTGTCCTTGGCCTTTCCACCTCTTAGCATTCAGCTTGCTCCTTACTTTTTTTGCATCACTTTTCATTAGACAGACAGTGTTCTTGTATTTTACACTGACTTTTTAGCACCAAGGGGCCTATTAAACATTGGCTAATGAGTTGTGATATTTAACATTGAATTCTAGATGGTATTGCTATAGTTTGCAAAAAGTTATTTAGTGACTGATTTGAAATAAAAATAAATGAACAATGTCCATTTTTACTTGATTAAAAATATTTTTTAAAGTATAAATGGGATGTCATAGCTCTAAAATAGGAAGCCCACAGAATGCCTGGAGAGGATGCTGTGGAGATATTTTGTTTGTGCTCTAAAAAGTAAAGCTTACCTAAAGATCAGAGGGTAGAGCCAACCACTAGTTAGCCATAGAGGCCAGGCAGTGGTGGCTCACACCTTTATTCCCAGCACTTGGAATCTCATGCCTTTGTTCCCAGTACTTGGGAGACACACAGGTTTATAATCCCAGCACTAGAGATGTTGAGATAAAAAGTGATATGGCTGGGAAGAGAAAGGAATATAAGGTGGGAGGAGACAGGAGTTCAGCCCTTTTAGCCTGAGGATTTGGTAGAGGTAAAATGTCTCTCTGGTGGCTGTCTCCTCTGATCTTCCAGCATTTACCCCCAATATCTGACTCTGGCTGTTTATTAAGACCAATTAGGATTTGTGCTAAGGATGCATTGCCAGGGTAGGCAGGGAGTAGAGATTAAACAAAAGTTGATCCATTGTAACAATTTTCTATCTCCCTTTTCCCAGGGAAGATTTGTATGTGAAGCCTTGAAGTAGAGAGCTCTGTATCCTATTACCAACCAGTGACTCATTCATTCCCCCACAGATCCAAATAAAATTTTACAGAATACCCTATGGCGTGCCTTTCAAAATATATGAACACTATAAAATATATATTATTTCTGTTAGCAGATGAACTGACTTTGTCCTGTTTTTGCTGTTGGGGACAGTGGCCCCTCCATGTGTTTTTGGCTCTAAGGTTATCATTAGGTATACTTGGGTTCTCTGAGCTTTTCCGTTCTAAATCCCCACGGTATTTTCAGGAGTTTTATAACTTGGTTGTAAAAATTCACTCTAAACTAAAACTTGGCAAACAATATATTAATCTGGGAAGTTAATTTCTTTTATAAAGTCCAGAATCTGTTTAGCCCCTCTTTTGAGTTCCCAGAGACCTTGGAAAAATAAAGTGAGCAATTAAAGTTTTTTTGTGTCTAAAAAAAAAAAAGAAAAGAAAAAGCAACTGAATTTCTCAAAAATCCCTTCAACCCTATTTTTACAGGTGAATAGCTTATTTTTTTGGACTGAGTTCTGATATATTTTGACATAGTTTCTTTTCCTTTTTCTTTTTTGGCACAGTGAACTAGAGTAATTAAAAAAGGAACTAGGCTGAGCATACGTCACTAGAATAACAAAGTGTATTTACAGAATGGAGCCTGTCTGAATTTACAGAAGGGACTAAGATCCTATTGTTGGATGTTCACTAACTTACAACAAATAAATCAGAAAGAAGTACCACTCAGGTCATGTGACATTCCTCAGTCTAAATACTGTTGAACTTATATCTGGAGTTGACTCATTAGATGTTGCCATGAAGCAGTGCCCACAAATGAAAATTAAATATGTCTGTCCTTTTTAGTATTAGAGAATGCAATTTCCATCCCTTGCCTCCTACCAGGACTAGGCTTCAGGGAGAAATTTTTCCAATAAGTTGGTAGACCAGATGCAATCTACTCTAACTCTGCTTTCAACACAGAGACAGGCCCAAGGGGGAGGGGGATCAGCAAAGATGAAGGAGAAAACAAAGTGACGTTTAAAATGGGACTCAGAGCTTTACAAGTATATTTTACTATGGGAATGCAAAAGAGAATTAAATCATGGTCCTTGGAGTTGGAGAGATCTGGTGGTTTCTGGCTGTGTGTGGCCTTGGGGATTGCAATTAATCTTTGCAAGTTTTACTTTGCTTATTTCTCCAAGTACAGACAATAACAGTACATAGTCTTTGAGTTTTAATACAGCTCAAAATGACATGAATATAATACAGTTAACAGAGGAGCTAGCAAGCAGTAATTAGTACTTGTTTTTATTGTTAATTCTACTCAATGTGCTGGTTAAATCTTTGAAATAAATTTGATGTTATTAATATTAACATTTCACAGATAAGAAAATATAGGTTCAAATGGTCTTTGACTCGTATAAGGTTATAAAGAACTTTTTCTCAAACTAAGTTTTTCTTACCAATTACTTGTTTTTCTTCAAAGTAAACACAGTGATTATTTGAAAATGACTTTGTTTTTACACAAAAAAGTTGAAAAGTAGGTATTTCATGAAGGGTATAAAAAATATAAAGAATGAAAAAACTTAGAAAATTTAGTTAACAGACATCAAAAATTTTCAATACATAGTCTTTGGGGAACCTCTAACTTTTTTTATTGAAGTGTATTAACTACATCACAAAATCATATGTAATGGATTTAATGTATCTGTTATAGTCTTGAGAGCACCTCATTTCTCCCTGGATTAGAATAGTTTAGAATGAAATAGCCATATTGCTTTAATAGCTCATTGATTTCTGAACATGTATACTTTTCATGGCATCACAGACTTTGTTCTTATATGCCATGCAATGGTTATTATAAGTAACATACTTATCCACAAATACTCATATAGGTATATGTTCATAGAAATACAGATAAATGTTTGAATAGGTATTATTTTAGGAGGAAGAAGTAACAAGGTAGTTTTTGCTTACAGTTGAGATGAATTCATTTAAAGTTAGGCAGGGACAACATGGGGGTATACCAGCAAAGTGATAGAAGTATGGAGGTAGGTTGTGATGAACTTAGATTCCTACCCTGAATAGTTATAAACTTCACAAGACATATCTGGAAAGAAGAAATCTCAGTTGTGAAATTGTTTCTATCAGAATGGCTTGTGGACATATCTGTAGGGCATTTTAAAATTGCAAATTGATGTAGGAGGGCCCAGCTCACTGGGCAACATAGCCCTTGCTTGAGATATGACAGTCACTGAAAGTGTTCTTAGCATCACGGGGTTGAGGAGATTGCAATGGTTACAAGCACCATCTACTTTGTGGCAACAAGGGCAGGGCAGAAGTGTCCTCCCCTCCCGCAGAACAAAGCTGAGGGAAGGTGGAAGAGATGACCCTGTGGTCATAACAGTGAAAGAGTCATTCCTGACTCATACCAGCTGCAACATTTGGGAGAGCCGACCCTGCACCTTGCTACAGCTATACAATAGAACCATCCCTGTTAACAGAGATGTAGGTGAGCCAGCCCTGAAAGGTGAGCGGGGGAGAACAGTCCCACTACCCATTTGTCCTGTGGTGGCATGAACTGGGGAGAGCTATCCTAACCCTTTCTGCCCATCAATGCCTGGGAAAGATGGGAGAGCTGGCCTTGTGGTCACAAGAGCAGAAAAGCTATCCCTAACCCCCACCAGCTGCAAGACTCAAGAGAGCAGTTCCTGGACCCTGCCAGAGGTGTGGGTTGAGCCACCCTGGAGTCATGAGCATGAGACAACTGTTCCTAATACCCATCTGCCTTATGGCAGCAGAGGCAGAGAAGAGTTGCCTCCCCCGTCAGTGTCTAAGGTAAGTGGGAGACCTTGCCTGCCATCATGAGATTAGGAGAATTATCCTGACCCTACTAGCTGCAACCCTCTGGAGATCTTGCCAGTGCAGCACAATTGAGCCAGTACTGTTAGCATATTTGTAGGTGTGCCAGCCCTAAAATTATAACCATGGGAGAGCTGTCTCCATCTCCCACATGGCAGATCAGCCCTACAACTGCCCAGGCCCAAACCCACGATTATGAGTCAGCCTGCCCAAACATCTATTCCATCTGTCATCTGCTGGAGCACATGAAGGGACCTGACCTGCAAACTGAAAGCTGCAGGGTCTCCACAACACAAGGCAGCAGTGAGATGTCCAGAAGAATCCCAGTGGAGATCCAGGATTGACATGCAGTGGATTAATGATTGCAAGTAGAGATGTATGGACAAAGCAGTATAAGGCATGACTTGTTAGGTCATGCTGCAGCTTCCATGATCATATTTTTAAAATTCCTTCCTGTTTTTGTTTGGTTGTTTTTCTCTCTCATTTTATTTTCTTCATTTTTTTTCTCTTGAATTTTGTTTTATTGGGAGGAAGGGGTGGAGTAGAGGGCATATGCTAAGGGATGGGAAATGCACGGGCTCAAGGTACATGATGTGAAAAACACATAGACTGAAACAAAAATAAAATAGCACTGACTACTCCACCAGCTTTTGCTTCTCACAACCGTCTATAAAGGGATCCCTGTAGTAGAATGCTGTTGTTACCCAAAGAAGCGCTAGTGACCTAGGCAAATCCTAGTGACCTTAGAAGATCCAGCCCCCATGGGGCATGGCCAGGATCGATTAGACCTGGAAATATAGACTCGACTCATTTTCCCTGTTTGGTTCCTGCTTTCTTAGGGGATTTTGGTAAATGAGATTATATTTGTTTGGAAATAATTTATAGGTTTTGATTTTTTGTGTGGAAATAAAAGTAGAAAAAATTTTACACTGATGTATTTTTAGAAATAGATTTTAAAGTTAAGATTTTTTTAAAATATATTTATTTTATTTAGTAGCTTTTGTAATTAATTGTTTTGTAGTTAGTTTATTAAAAGTTAAAAAATTAAAAGAAAATATAGTATAATTATAATTTAGATTTTTGTTTATTTGTTTTTATGTGACTTTTATATTTTTATTTTTTAAGGGTTTTTATTTCATTATTTTTTAGTTTATTTATTTTATATATTTTTTTAATTTGTTTAAAGGTTGTTATTTGAATTTGTTTATTGTGAACTTTAAATTATTTTTTATTTAAAAAAGTTTTAAAAATGTTAGCATTGTTGATATTGATTTTGTTTGAAAATATAATATAGGAATGATTTAAAAAGATAGATGGATTTTGATTTATTGACACAAATTTAAGGTCAATTTTGTTATGCTGTATGTATTTTTCTACTTTTGTTTAAGGTATGATGTTTATGTAACTCATTTAAAATTGTAATGTGTAATTAATAAATGCAGATTAATAGCCACCTATGATAACCAAACTTACAACCATGTTAGTTAGGTTTTTGTAGGCATACAAAGATACGTTTCAATTAGATAAGTAGTCTTCAAACACTTCAAAGACATATAGAATATGGCATTTAAAATATTTTAAGAACTTAGACTTTTCTGGACAGTGAGGCAGGTCTGCTCCTGGCAGCACCAATGTATTTCAAGAGAATGATGGGCACCAAAGAAAATTCATGTGGAATTTACTTTGTGGCAACAGTTAGCCACTGGACAAAAGCTGTTCTTGTATTGACTGCTTGACAGTATGCTGTATAAACTGGACATGCAGCTTCCACAAGAACCTGACCTCTGAGCTTTGGCAGAACAAGCTGAGATGGTCCTTCAGGTTCCTGCTCTTCACAGAAAATTGCCAGGCATCTTTCAGGACACAAGGAGAAGTAACTGACAAACGGTGCCAGATTTCCTGCATCACTGAAAGATAAGCCAGAGACTCTAGGCCTTTAGGCTAAAGATGGATGCCCCAACATTACAAAGGAACCTTGGCTGACTGTTTCTGTCATTTCTAGATTTTGGAAGTTGCTTTCACTTCCTGTTTAGCTGGGTAATATTATGTTCTTCTGTGGTCTTTGAAATAGTTGAAGATTTGAGAACTATAGTTATAGTATTTTTTAAGATATTTTAGTATGAAACTTTAATCTCACAAGGATAAGTTAGACAATAGAATATTTTCTTTAATTTTGTTCATTACAAATAGACTAGATATTGTAACTGTAATTCTTACTTGATAGCCGTTTTGTCATATGTAATTTTGTTATATAAAATTTTTCAATTTCAATGAAATTGAAACCTTCTCTTTTGATTAGATCGAATAGAGGAAGTATGGTCGAATGTTCTCTGTATGCTATAAATAAAGGAAGTGTTTTGATCTGTGTCAGGTGCCATTGAAGTAGATGGGGAAATTGAGGTTTAGGTATGAAGAGTGTTAAGTCAGACAGACTCCATCCAGCTGCCCCAGAAGAAGCATGTAGGGCCCAGATGAGCTAGGGGCCATTGGACCACATGGAAAACAGATTAATAGAAATGTTTTGAATTAAGATGCAAGAGCTAGCTAGCAATGTGCTTGAGACACAGGTCAAAAAGGATAAAATTAATAAAAGCATCTGAGCCACTTTTTGTAGGGAAAAGTGGCCGCAGGCAGGTCAGAACTCTAACCCATATAGGGTTGGAAACCTTGTAGAATAGATCCCTAGGTGTGGAGTGTATGCCTTTAATCACAGTACAAAAAAAGACAGAGGCAAACAGGTCTCTGTGAGTTTGAGGCCACCCTGGTCTACATCCATGCCCACATAGTGAGACCATGCCTTAAAAACACAAAATTCAAACCAAAAAGGAAACAAAAAAAACCCATAGTGTCCTCAGCAGCAACCAGGGCTAGATAATGCTTATATTACAGGTGATCATGGAGCAGGCTTGAGCATGGTCTGTAACAGCATCTTTTAAATGTCTGGTAAGAGCAAGGATATGTATGCCAGTCAGAATGAATGAAGTAATGAGGGACCAAAGGAAGCTGTTGCAGATCCCTGAATAGGTCAAAGATTATATCAAGTCTTGAGGTGTACTCATGTGTTGTCTTCTAAATTCAGGGAACCTAATGTGTCCAGAGTGATAGAAGATGCACAGATATTAATTATGATTTATGCCCTCTGCACTATTTCTGTCTAAGACAAAGCATTCAGAATCTACACCAGTTTTTCTATTTCACATCTCAAGTGCTGGTACCTACGCTAAGCATCTACAAAATTCACTTTACTCTTCAAGTTTCTCCTTCAGTTCTGACCTTACTATATGTTGTTGTTGCTCCCTGTTTAACCTGATTGTCCTGACTGATGCTGTAGAAGGAGAAGGTGACTTCTGAATTTAACTAAAAAAAGTTAGGAAGACGTAATAGTCACTAGTTTGGTAATGAAGTATTCCAAGCTTTATCTTTATGGTAACAGCAGTGACTCACAATCATCATAGTCTCCATATTGACATAGAATTTATTTCTATTCCTCCTGGGTTTACACTCTCATGCATTTTGAAATGAGGTAGTTGAAGGATTTGACCCTCCCAGTAACTCTTAAGCCTTGTGTTTTGCTAAGTTCAACGAATTCGCTTTACTTTGGTACACTTGATCATAAAACATGTTGGTTTGCATTGTCTCCCACTGCACTCATGGCTGCCTGAGATGGTCTTTTTGAACAAAACTGTATCAAATTCAGTGGAATCAAAGGCTATGCAGGGACTAGATTACTTGGCAATTACACCTCTAGCTTTCACCCTGGAAGAGAGTCAACATTCATCAGTGTTTCCCAGCTGATTAAGCTGAAGGGGAGCACTGATGGCAGAGGGACTCCTTCGTCTGTCACTCGATGAAAAAAAATGTTGAACACAAGAAAAGCCAGAGTTCCCAGTGGGCTAAACTTGAAAACTGGCTCAAGGTTGTCTTATTTATTCATTTATTCACTAAATACACATCAAACATTGCATCTTTGATGACAGTAGAGTTTCTCCTTTGCATATTTTCTCCTACATCTTTATTTTATCAGACAACTCACACCTTGTGTTTTTTTTTTTTCCTCTTTTGCAGTTGAAACTTATTCTGAGATTTCTTTTACCATCTTAACTTTATTAGTAACTAAGATGTTAACCTTCAGCTGACAACGTTGCACTTAAACATAGACCCAAATCTTTAGTTAAAAGAATAAAGTGTGTCAGGCATCATATCAAGGAGAATTTATAACCTCAGAGTCTTACTAATTTCCCCAGAATCATATAATCATATAATTTAATTGTTCTCTACAGTAGGCTGCTCTTGAGCACTCAAATCCAAGGATTCTGGCCAACTGGAAGTGAATTTAGATGAAAGCAACCATGAGAGACCAGTAAAGAAATCTCACTGAGCAAAGAGCTATATAAAGTAGAAGAGTTCATATTGATGTTGGATAGACTTCTGTGCTCAGCAGCAAAGGCTAGTTCTGATAGGCCAGATTTTGTTATTAGCTTTAATTACTTAATTGTACAATAATATTGATAGCAATAATAATAATATATGTTTTTATTGTGAAGACTGCATGGTATAACTCTATGGAAAGGCCTAACAGGACCATGTTGGTACTCTTTACTGTTCAATATGTATCTGTGTGGATGATTAGAAAGGGGAAGATAGAGAAGAAAGTGAGGAAAGGAGAAATTTGATTGGTTGAGCTGTATGTTGCTATAGCAAGGCTGGTTGCCATAGGCACCTCCTTTCTGATTAGCATTGCTGAGTGATCTTACTAGTCTCTAGTGGGAACAGGTTAGTTCTGGTGAGATTACTGGAACCATGCATTACCCTGGTTCAACATTCTGTTCTTGTACATGACTTGTGACAAGGGATCCTCCTAGTTTAGGCACTCCATTTGTTCCCTAACATTTTTTTCCCTCAACTTTTTAGGTTTACCTGAGAAGACCTAAAGTGAAGATTGGATTGTGCCATTCTCAAATTCACTATGTGTTTACTAAAGTCTAGTATTAAAGTCTAGCATCACATGGTGAAATCTCATTCACATGTAAATTCCTCCTAGTGGAATTTAAATCCAAGGAAGTTCACAGGATAGGACACTTAACTAGAAATTGACAAGAAATCTATTATGACAGCAAAATTTGAAAGCAACTGAAGCTTTCATACACTGCAGGTGAGAACAGAATAGTAACAGTCTTGAAAATCAGCTCAAACTTTTTTTACACAAATATATGACATAGAATATAACACAAAAATACAAAATATGAAGACAAATAACTAATACTTATTCAAGAGCAATAAAAATTAAATTCACACAAAAGTTTTAGTAAGAAGAATTACAGTGATCATATTGTAACTACTCAAAGTAGAAATGACTCTCAGTTGGTGAATGAGTAAACCATCTAAGTATATGCATAGACTGAAATGATGCTGACTAATAAAGAAAGCACAGTCACAAGGCAATGCCACCGAAGGAACACTAATGTTATGTGTGAGGTGGAAAGTGAGGCTGCTGTACATCTTGTTTCTATTGCACTGTGATTTCTCCTTCTCCCACCATCACATTAGTAACAATGTGTTACTTGGCATTCACTTACATCATCTTCTTTCTCAACTTATTAATCTCATCTACCCAACTCTTTGCCTTTTTAAACTCATTTATAAAAATCCTTAATTTCCTGGTCAAATATTTTCCTTTTTCTCCTAGCTTGTGATTATTCGAAGTTATATGAAATCTACAACTCCCAAGTACTCTTTAGTCTCACCATGGTAGCTCATCTTATTGATCCACTGGTACACCACACACACACACACACACACACACACACACACACACACACACACACACATTTAAATCTATCTGTTGATAATAACTCAATTTGTTACATGGATCAGATATTATAGATGGTACTTCAATAACCATGAACATATAGCTTCTCTCTTTGATAAGTTATTTTTTCATTTTATTTAAATTTATATAAAATTTTGAAATGGTTTGATCTTTTAATACCTCTGTTTTTTGTTTTTAGTTTTTTTTTTGAGGAGTCCTGATAACTTCTTTTCTTACTAGATGCCTTCATATTTCTATCCACAGTATATAAGGCTTAGCACTTTTCTAAACCTTCAATTTTGTTTTGCATTTTTCTAATGATTAGTGATGTTGAAATTTATCTCTTCCATATACTTCTTGATCTTTATGTATCCTCTTTTGATTCTACTACAATGTGAATATGAAATGCCCTCCTCAGTCTCATATTCTAGATTTGGTCCCCAGATGGCAGAACTGTTCTTTATTTCTGTAATACAAGTTATTACTGATTTTAAGTTTTATCAAAAATTAAGTCAAAGAATAAATATGTTGTGATTTTGATTTTGATTTTTTTAATTTGTTAAGACTTGTTTTTATGAACTATTATATGTAGCTTTTAGATAAATATTCAATACATGTATGCTAGGTTCATTTTGTTTATTACATAATTTATTTATATTCACTATTTGTCTTGATCTTTGAAAAGAGAGATGCTCAAGCCTTCAATTATTATTTTATTGGCTTCTGTTTCTCATTTAGTTTTAATAGTGATTGTTTTATATAATTTTATGCTTTGCCTCCTTGTGCACACATTTTTTAAAAAATTTTCGTTTTTTTTATTGAATTGTACTTAATCATACACAGTCATCATCTCTGTCTTTCTGTATTACAATTTTGACTTATAGTCTATTTATTATAAGTATTGATATTTTGCTTATATTTGTTTTCTCTTTCTACAGTATAGTTTTTCACCATTCCAGTTTTAGTTTCTGTATATGAGTTTTAAGGAAATGGGTTTCTTGTGGGAAGCACACTATTGGACCCTGATTTTTGTTTTAATCCATATACTTGGTTCGTATTTTATATTGAAAGAACTTAATCTATTACATTAACATCATTTGTGCTGTCATTTTTGGGTTTGCAATCTTTACAAATATTATTTCTTTTGTTTTTATTATTTTGTGTTTTAGCTCCATGGTTTGGTCTTTTATTTATTTATTTATTTATTTATCTATCTATCTATCTATCTATCTATCTATTTATTTTTGTGTAGAGGACATTTGATTTTTTAAATGTAGATGATTTATTAGTTTCAGTTTTTCAAATCTTCCCATGTAGTAGTCCTTTCTCTTCTGCGTGTAAGACTCAATTAACTTATTTTTTTGGTCTAGTATCATTGTGATAAATTCAGTTTTTTTATCTTCAAAGATTTTATCCATACCTCTTTTGTGGATGATATGTTTGCTGTTCAAAATATCTATCTTTGGCTGGCAGTTTCTCATTTTTGCCTTTTTCTTTGCTATGAACTATGATATTAATCTAATAGGAGTTATACAGGGCTATTTTTTTCTTCTTCCTATTAGAACTAACTCTTTGTCTTTGGCCTTTGAATGTTCACCTATTATATTATCAAATGTCTCATTTTTCTATTTAGCAATCCTTGGATTTATGTAATTTTTTATATATTTTCTTAATATTTAGGAATATTTTACTACTATTTCAGAATGTTTATTTGATTACTAGTATACTTAAAGATCTCACAAGGTACATTCCTCCATTCTTCATGGCTTCCTTTCTTTGAATTATATCAAATTATCCTCTTCAAGTTCTGTACCTTCCCTACCTCTGTTTTAGTTGGTTAGTTAGTTAGTTGAATTCAGTCAGTAGCACATCTCCAGTGTTCCTATTTTGGCTTTGTTTTTCATAATATTTCTTTTATTTGTTTTTAGTTTTAATGATTATTTTATGATATTGTGTATGTGGGTGTTTTGCCTGCATGTATGTCTGTCTAGTGCACCATTTGAATGTCTTGCCCTCAGAGGTCAGGAGAGGGTATTGCACCTGCTAGGACTGCAGTTGAAAGCTTCCTTGTACTTGAACCCAGGACTCTGGAAGAACAGTTCCTGTTCTTAATTGCTGAGCCATCACTTCAGACCAGTGATCTCTATTCCTTGCCAGGATTTCTCACTTACATAATTAGTTATTTGTCTTCTTGTTATCTCTCTATGTCTCTCTTCTCTCTCTCTCTCTCTCTCTTTCTTGCCCTCCCTTTCTCACTCCCCTTTCCACTTCCTCCTCCCCTTTCTTTACTTCTTGCCAACACACAAAGATTTTATTTAGAAAGTGCAAGTACATATTAGGCAACAGCTGATCTCAGAGCAAGAACCATGCTTAGGAATGATGTTTGTAGTGACTTACTTAGTGGGTTGAGGTGTGTTAATTGAGGGGCATTGCTAGGGTGGAGATACTTAACTGTCGGGTTTATAGTAGCAGAGACTTGTGTAGTTAGAACCAGTTTTCTCTTAAGTTTGTTCTGACTGGTTTATCATTAAATCAGTAATATACAATGGTCATATACAGTGGTCAGATGAAGGTTTTAGGGTCTGTGTATGCTCTGGATTGTTGTAGCTGTTGTTGTTTTTGAAGATGTGGGTAGGTAGACAGACAATTATCTATAATAACAGTGGCTCTCCCTTTCTACAAAATGATGTTTTGCCTCAGTAAAGTATAAAATAAAAGAAGCAGTTCAATGAAGAGGCATTGCCTTTGATTTCTCATTAGTTGTTTATCAAATTTATTAAATTACTTATTTGCATACTCTGTATTGTGTATCCTTCCTTACCTTATCTGTGCTGTATATTCTTGAGTTTCCTTAGGATCCTTCTTTTGAATTGTTTTATAATATATTTAATCAATTTCTTCTGTGTGCATGTGGTCCATAGCTACACAATTATTCTATTCTTTTGGTAGTATCACTTTCTTTGACTAGCATTTTCATGGTTCTTGTGTGCCAAAACTGATGTCTGTATATTTATTGAGCAAATGATCTCTATAAAGTAATATCTGTGGTATCTCAGGAGATGGGCTTGCCAGCAGGTTGGGGTATGATCTATATAATTGTGGTTAAGAGGACCTATTAGTTTCTTATATGTCATATAGGAGTGGGTTTTGCATTAGTGAGTACAGGTGGCTTTGGTGCAGTGAGATGACCCCAAATTGAGTGCTTATTCTTCAAAAGGGTTTGGTTTTACATGATATTATCGGCATTAGTCAATGTAAAGAAGATTGAGGACTGTGGATTGAGATCCTCTCTGCAGCATTACAGTGTTGAATACTTCTTGGAAGTTTCCCAAATTTGCCTCTAGGCCTTCTAGGACTCCATAGTATTTCCCAACAACAAAAAATGTCTGGTATTCTTTCCAGGAATTAGGACTGCTGAGGTCAGCTGTTGACCTTTGTGCTAGAATGGGAAGACTTTTCCAGTTTCAGGTTGATCTTAAGGTGGTTGGTAAAGTGCTTTTAAAAATATAGTGTCAGATATCATTATAGCTTAAGAATATCTCACTCCAGCATTTTCTCTCAAGTATTCTAGCTGAGAAGTTATTTATCCTTTATATTTTTTCCTAATTTTGTGGGAGGGAACTATGTCCAACACCTCCAGTTACCCATCTTCTCAAAAATCTGTTTTTATTTTTATTTATTGGTTTTGTTGCCATATATGATTAGTCTTGATCTAATTGTTGTCTCTTACCAAAACCTGGTTATAATTTCTTAAGACTTTTTTGAAGGTGGCAGATATCGACTTAGACCTTCACTATTACTCAGAGACAAGGTTGGATTTTAGCAGTGTTTACACACTTTCTCCAATTAGCACAGACATGAGTTGGAGATTTTTAGAAGAATTAATGAAACTTGGTTCCAATACCATGGGATTCCTGTTAAACACAGCTAATGAATAAAAGGAATGAATCTTTAGAATAGTTGAAATCTTTTAAATGCCCTTGCTGAGGACTCCTAATCCCATATTGTATTCTTTCTTCAGGGACCACCATTGGCTTTTGACAAAGCTGCTTTGTAGCAATCCTCAGTGAAACAATAAATTTCTTCAAGTGTGTGACTAAGAACTGCCTGAAAGGCTTTATGGCCATTCAGCCCATCATTCTTCATAAGCTTCTGCATGGAGATCCCATTTGTTTTTTCATTATTTTGTACAGTTTCCCTTTAGTCAATGTCTGCTGACTCCTTCACATCTGGATCCAATTAGAGACCACTCTTTATGTGGATCTAATTATCTGTCTCTACATGTGCTCAGCAGAGACACGATTATTAATAAGAGTTTGAATGTGGCTTTACAATTTCAAATTGCCTTTTTCTTTTATTAGGCATTCTCAATAACTTGAATTCCAGTCCTAATCCTGATTCTGACTTTAGAAAGACATTTGGGAAACAGGGGCACAAGAAATTTGAGCATTTTTTTTCCTAACAAGTGAAGAGCAACCCAAGAACAAGACCATACAATGACATTTCTGATGAGGAATGGTCTTTGCTTAACTTGTTGTTTGCCTTGATGGCTAACTGAGTCACAGCTGTTGGGTTACTACCTCACTGCTATTTTCAAAGGAGGTTGTAGAATTGAGTTTATATGGTCTTCTAAGGATTTAATAAATTTGGGCAGTCTGTCACTATTTCTTCTCTTGTTAATTAAATACAACGACAACAAAACTATTTTATTTTGGAGGGTATCTTGTTGTTTGGTTTGATTTTTTTATTGTTTTTGGCTGCCATGTTTTCATACCTTCTCTTTTTTCTAATAAAACAACAACAACAACAAAACACAATTGGAAGTAAGTGTACACTCCAACCTGTTCTGGTAAGAAAAATCAGTTTAATGAATTCTTGTCTTAATGAACATCAATCACAAAGATTCCAGACCCTCTCTTCAACATTCAACATGAGAAGATGAGAAGTGAGTGCTAACAAAGTATACAGTCAACACAAAGGGAAAGATGTGGGGAAAAAAGAGAAACCAGGTCCTACTGCATCATTTCATCTTCTAGGGTGACCCAGATTTGACATTCCAGCATCATTTTTATTTTACTCAAATTATATGTTAAAAATTCTCAAGTTTGAGAGAGTTAAGCATGGGTTACTGTTGGTTACAACTGAAAGGATCTTCATTGTACACTTATTACTTTTGTTGTATACTTTTCAAAATAGTTTTAATACTGGAGAACTTCTGGTGGAACTGTGAAGGACAATGGTCGCATTAATAAGTAGAGACATAAGTCCAGTTATAATAAATATGAACATGTGGCAACCCTAAGGAGTCTGACCTAAAACTCAAAGCTGGAGATTTGATTGTGCTCTATATTGACTATAATTTCATTGCATTATAATTTCTCGTGTGTATGCACATTCATTGAGCCAAGAAGAAGATACCTGATCCAGTTTCCGTAATCATGACTTAACAAGTGTGACTGTAGGAAACTTAAGGAAAAGGTACAAGAGACCAGACATTGTGGGATAAACTGAAGTTCATGTTCAGTGTTGCATGGTTTGCCTGTATTGAGGGTCTCACCATTGACTTGCATCTTGCGTTGCTCCACAGTTGAGGCCCTAACTCACACTTTTTCAGTTGATTATATTAGATATAGGGCCTTTCAAGATCTTGTTTTGCCTAGAATGTGGCTATTGATATGTACTTGAACCCAGTGTGGCTGGTGTCCTTATAAGAAAGAGAGTTGCGGGACTGTAGAGAGACACTGCAGCAGAAAAATGATATAAGAACAGAGTAAAGAAGTGGCTAAGTCATATCAGAAGACAAAAGACCCTTCTTACAGCTTGACTTTGAACTCTTAGCTTTCATAAAGGTGAATAACTATTTTCTTCTGTTTAAGTCACCCAGTCTGTGGTAGTTTACTCTAGTGTCTTTAAGAAACTAATATATTCTACATCTAAAATTTGTTGTTTACCTAAGTATTAGACTTTAATTTCAACAGTAAGTATGGCTTAGGGAAATTTTCAGTAACTTTCAAAGTTATATATATATATATATATATATATATATATATGTACACATTATGTGAAAAAATATGGATTTGGTGGATAAAGAAAATACCTATATGTAAGTTAATTTTTTTATTGACTCTAGATAGTCGAGTGATCAAGGTATTTATTTGCGCATTAAACTATCTTTCAAAATTGGAAGTAAATTAGGCGTGTTAAATGTATAGCACAAGCAGGTGTTCAAGTGTCCCAAATTGAGGAGAGTTACTTCATAGTGGAATAGTTAGAAAAATCTTGGCCACAAAGTTGAGAGCATCATAATTAGAAGATGCATCAGTCAAGGCTTTCAGATGAAGTAAATGTCTCAAGACAAGCAACATTTCCAAAGATATTTAGGTCATAAGACTAATTAGGCAGCAGGAAGTTCCCTGGCAGAGCAGCAGAGAATAAGCTTGCTTAGCTAGAACAAGCACATAGTGGGACTGTCAGGGAGCCCAGCAGGGATCATGCTTGCAGTGCATGTATACAAAATTTTGAGTTTGGATACCTAGTATTTTTGTTAAATGTTGAGTGTGATGGTTCTGCAACCTCACTCCCAGTGCTCTAGCTGGGGAGGGAAAGTACACAGGTTGATCTCAGGGGCTTGTTTGCCAGTCAGTCTAGTTCCAGGTTCAGTGGGACATACACTTTCCAAACATAAGGTAGAAGGAAATACAACAGGACACTCAACATGGACCACTGACCTCCATGGGCACATGTGCAAGCACTACAATTTACATTTAGCCTTTACATATAATGTATAGATGACCAGTCTTACATACAACACACACACACAAATTCACACACAGACATGGACAGTGTAAAGTCTGAGTGTCAGACATGTTAATTTAGTTTTTCTTTTAAAGGTAAAAAGATGTCAAGCCACTGATGGTATTTCAGTGGGAAATCATTTGGTTAGAGCCTTTTTGAGAGAAATTTTCTTTTGGAAACCTTGTAGAGTGTGCCACAAGGGTTTAAGGCTAGAGCCTAAGGCAATGGGGAGACCAGAGTCAGCCATGGTCTTCCAAGTAGATCAGGGTCTAAACCAACATTGCATTTAGGAAAGGGTAACAGTTCTTCCTAGCTCTTATCTGGAAGTATGTGCCCAAGTGTAACATTTCATTTGATTTGCCTCAGGCTACGGGAAAAGCAGGGGCAAGTTAATCCTTTCTACACACCATCTAGACTCTTTTTAAAATGCCAAGTGGATCCTTGTTCAGCAAGGATCCTCATACAAAAGACTTGGCAAATTCTAATAATAATACACTTCCTTGAAATAAGATCTTTATATATTTCTTCTCTTACTAATTCCCCCTGGTGCCTTCCATAATATGCATGAAATCTCCTCATTATTACTAAATGTCCTTGCAGATATAAAACTATTTATTGCTTTGTGGGAATTTTTCTTTCAACACCTGTTCCCTTTTTTTTTTAAAAAAAGAAAATCTACAAAACTCTTAAATTCATGATTCTCTTTTTCATTTATTCTTACTCTCTCTGTCCCTTTCCTTTTTCCCATTCTTCTTTTCATCTCCTTTAACATTTTTTTAACAAGTATTCAGCCTAGTGAATCTGTGTTCTCACAGGGTCTACAGAGTAACGCATGGGTTTGCTTCCTCTCTCCAGATGTGGGTTAATTGTTTAACATAAAGACATATGCTGAGATTTATGAAGAACTCCCTTCAGAACTCAGTATTATCATTATGTGCCAATTTAAAGCCATCAATGATCAACTAGAGATCATTTCTGCCCTTCAATTAAAACGTACTAGATGGGCAGGATATGGTAAACCAGATGCAATAATTGAGAGAACAGTTAAACTGTTCCTATTGCACATCGCTGTTTGCTACAGCATGGCCATTAAACAAAAGGAAAGCCAAGAAGGGTTGTATGGCCTCATAAAAATTCCATTTGGCTTGGAAATACAGTACCATTTTACATTAATGTTAAACACTCCAAGAGATAATTACACAGCCATGAGTCAGTTGTGTCAAATAATTAAATACAGGAAATTGATCGATGAAAAAAGTTTGTTTTCCTTAATTTCAACTCTTTCTAAATAAATTACAAGAAAAAAGTAGTCACCACCTGCATTAGAGAATTCTCTTTGGAAGCCCCATCTCTTGGGAACTGCAGGTGGCAGCAGGGAAAAGATATTAGTATTAACATTCCACACACACAGGAAACTGTTCCCCCTGGGAACTCTAAGACAGTGCAACAGGACCAATTATCTAGGAAGAGTAATTGTATGGGAAATACATCAGGAGATCTCAGAGGGTTGCATAGCATTTGCTAAGTTAGATGGGAGATAAATTATTACTTTCTTCTGAGGTGATTATGGTAAAGTATTCCATGGAAATCTAATGAAAGATATTCTGATTAGAAAGAATAGAAACACACACACACACACACACACACACACACACACACACACACACACACACACACACACACACCAGTCATTCTTTCTGCTGCCGATTATTCTACTGTCAAATGTTACAAGGAGAGCATTTGTCTGGAAACACACTTACTAAGTACGTTACTTTGAAAACTTTTCCCTCCGTTCTCTGTGCCTGTTTATTCCTTTACTAAAGTAAGCTGTATTATTTTACTCTAGTGTGTGAAGGACAAACTCTTCTGGTTTTGAGTGAATTGTTGTTAAAATACATATGTGATATTTTTCTTTAGAGGACAGACATATTGCTTATCTCTCTCTTTGCATTTATAATAGTTTGCTACTTTATTTTAAGCAACTTTAGAAGTAACAGGGTACACTTCTCCCATTATTTTTTAGTATTGCTTCTCTTTGACAGCAGGTAGTTAAATCTATTAAAACATCTTTTCTTAGAGTTTTTTAAAGGTCCTTGAAATGAGAGTAGCTCAGAATTCCCTAGTCTCCAATTAAGTTGTTGAGGGAGAAGCTAGCCAAGGTTCTCCTAAGAGTTGGATGTTCAGGGCAAAAACTAGCTGTTAACTTAATGAACCAATCAAAGGAATTTATAAAAAGATATCAGGCATGGGGGAACCAGAACAGCAACTGAAAGGGAATTAATCAGTTATATGAAAATCAAGAAAGTGAATTAAATAAAAAAAATCTACTGAACTTCTAAGAAGTGATAATTTCATTTGAATTAAATTTGACCTTAGTTTTGAGGATTTTATGATAAAATGTTATGTGCTCAGCTTCCTGTTGGCTTTAAACCAGGGAGTTAGACCCCAAATCTTAGAGGTTAGAAAAAGTCTTATTCACTAAAATAATATAGAATCTGTATTTGCACTATCTGTATTTTAATTATTGTCTTTTATGGAAGAAACAGTTTAATCTAGATTTTCATGTCAACCATACTAGTGAGCCATTTGGAGAAGAGGCCATAGTAGCACAGGATAAAGAGACACTATTGTCACAGATTTTTCAAGTTTTGGTGACACAGGTAATGGGAAGTACTAATGAATTATACACAGCATATGGTCACTTTTTACAAGACAAATCCATAGAAACCAACTGTGTTATATTCCCCAAGTGTGGCTTTTCCAATGTTTTATGCTCATTTTTTAAAGAGATTATAAAACTGAATCATTAATTTATAGTTATGGTCAATAGCTCTTATTTACTAGGCTTACCTTATTAGAGAATAAATTAGGAAAGTATTGTGCTTTTCTTTTTCACGTTAGTTAGGTTTCTTACTCTTTGTGGAAGGACTATGGCAGTCCTGTCACTCTTTTTGATAATTCTTCTATTCTGTACATCTTGACTGTGACAGATACTCCATGACTTCTGTCTCCAGGGGTGACATGTGACTCAAATAAAGTCAATTACAATCCTCCTCACAACTTCATGAATCTCTTAGCTAAAAAATAATCTTAGTACTTTCAGCAAATTTTAACCACTTACATCTTGTGAGTATGTAAAGAGCTTGGTGGTAGAGAAAGTGAAGCAGTTTGAAACTGAACTGAATGGGGAAAGGCACACACTATCCTAACGATAGCCAGCTCTCAGAACCACATCTCAATATAGCCATTTGTCTCAAGAGTGGGTGGATTTAATTGCACCAGTGAATATTTTCCTATCTTAGCTAACTTTTTGTCATGTGGGTTTAAGGATTCCATAGACTTCCAAAACAAGGAATATTATTAATACTGTTTGATATAAAAATATCTGTTTATAGCTATCAACAAATACAAATCAGGTGAGACTCTAAGATTCTCACTGATTGGCACATTCTGATGGATAGAAACTTATACTTCAGAACCATCCAGAATTTTAATCTTCTCTGGTTTCTTAGACACCTACCTCAGAACGTTTGGTGATATATATCTAAGGTAGACCTAGATCAAAAATTATGTTTCTAAAGTGCTTCCAAGAGCTAGTCAATGGTACTGATAGCTGACATGATGGGAAAAATAATTACACAATAGTGTTTACTCTAGAGAAAGGATCCTGTGAACAATTCAGAAAAAAAAATTCAGATACTTACATGGCAATAAAAACTAATGCCAAAACAAGGGAGTTTCTTGAATTCGATGCCCAGTATTACATGAGTTTGTTACTACAGGAACTTACTAAATTTAGAGTTCTTTGGTTCTCCTCTCTGTATGCCATATTACTATGCCACATTTCCCTAATAACAAATCATTTAGCCTTCATTACTTGATATCTTAAGCATTTAATAACAATGTTGACTACAAGATTTTTTTCTCATTCTAGATTTGGAAGATTTTTGCTAAAACAAAAATTCTCAGTAAAATTTATCACTACTTCAATAACAACACAAAGAGTAAGTTAACTCTTTTCTTCATGGGATACATTGTTAAATGTTTGAGAGCCTTTCTTTTCTTTTGGGCACCTTTGATTCGTTCTTTTGGTCAATACTAGCTATGTCATTGTCTCCTAAAGTGGTTCTATCCTGCTGTCTATTCTATGATTTTTCAATGCTTTCCAAACTGCATGCTTAAAAATACTACTCTTGATGTTGCAATCTGAAGATAGAAAAGCAAAGTAGCATTTTCATCTTTAGACATGGATTTATTCAATCTAATAAAACTTAACAGTTTGGGCATTTAGTGACAGAGTTAATTTGTTTTGGGTTTATACTTAATAAATCCTAATTGCTTAAGTGTCATTGGAGTCTTTACTCTATCTGGCCCTTTAAGAACATTTTTTGATATCTTTCTACCTCTTCTTGTCCCCCAACATGATCCCAATTAACTCAGGAGATCTCCTTTATTTCCCCTTCCCAGGGGGATCCATGGATGTTTCTCTTAAATTCCTCCTTGTTACCTAGCTGCTCGGGGTTGTAGGCTGTAATCCTTTGCTTTACATCTAAAATCCACTTATGAGTGAGTATATATCATGTTTATCTTTCTGAGGCTGGAAATTGGGATGAAAACATGAGAAAATGGGATAGTTGAGTGGGGGAAGTTACTGAGAGGAAGAACAATAAAATAGATATCTTGATAGTGGGAGCCATTATAGGTTTAGAGAGAAAACTGGTGCTAGGGAAATACCTCAAACCCCACAAAAATGACTCCAGCTAAGACTCCAATCAATGGTGGAGAGTGTACCCTTCTCTATAATCTAATGGATGACCTCCCTAATTGTCATTATGAAACATTAATATAGCAACTAATGGAAACAGCACAGAGATCCACAGCTAAACACTGGGTTAAGCTCCCTGTCCAGCTGAAGAGAGTGAGGAGAGATTATATAAACTAAGGGGTCAAGATCATGAGGAGGAGACCCACAGAGATGGTGGACTAGAGCTATTGGGAGCTCACTGACTCTGAAATGACAGCTGAGGAATCTACATGGGACTGGACTAAGCCCTCTGAATGATGATGAAAGTTGAACAACATGTGCAGTTTGTGGGGCTTCTGGCAGTTCGACAAGACTTTTTTTCTGGTGCATGAACTGGCTTCTTGGAGCCCTTACCCTACAGAGCAACACCTAAACCAGCTTTGATACTCAGGAGGCAGGGAGGGGGCAGGGCTGGGTCCTACCTCACTGACTATGCTAGACTGAATTGACTCACCTTGGGAAGTCCTTAACCTCTTTGAGGGGTGGACAGAGTAATGAAGTAGGGGAAATTGAGGGAGGACTGGGAAGGGATGGGGGGAGAGGTAGCAATGGTGGGTATAATAAAAACAGCTTTAAATAAAAAATAAAATGCCCTTATGAAATCCATAAAAGAACATTTTTTTATACAAATAGCCTTGTCAGACTTGTCATTAGCTCTCGAATTATTATGTTATATTACTAGAAGTGACATGAAGTATTGAAAGGCATTGGGCATAGAAAGAATGACCATATTAACCCAAATTTTACTTTCTTGAGATTAAAAAAAGGATGTTATTAATAACTATTCTAATGCAAATAAGAGGGGACTTGGCCAATCTGGGTTAGTTAAGAATCTTGGCTCCCAAACTATAGTTAGTCATGATATTGAAGCACTTGTTAGTTTTCAAGATTTAATTAACAAACTGCATTTTGAAACATACATACAATGAATACACAGGCTTGCAAAATATGATTTTATTCATAATAAAAGAAAGAAACCATGTTTATGACTGATATTCATGTACACTAACCTAAAGCAGATTGAATCCAAACCTAAAATTGCAAAATGATTTGTTAACTATGGAGTTTTAAAAGTTTGTCCATGTTAGAATGCATCTACTCAGCTGTGGTTTGCTAGCTTCAGTAGAATGATTTTTATCATTTTTGTCCTCCATTGTGGCCTTTACTTTTAGTTGTCTAGAAGCTAAAGGATGTCTTTGATGGCAGAACTTTCTAGGTTGGCTTTCTTCTTCTGGGAGAAATGTGCTGTAAGCCAACAGCTCCAGTTTCTAACTAGTTCTTCCAGACAGACACCACTCCCACATTCCTTGGTTATCTCTTAGGAATGCTGATTCCTCCTAGGTAAAATAGTCTGGGCAGTTGAGGTCACTGGACAAAAATTTAATAATAACCACTAACTGAATGGTAGGTTATTGGGCTCCACCCGTGGTCTCCAAGCTTAAGATCTGAAGAATTCCAAATCCTTTAGTATCCTTTGGGTATAAAAAGGGAAAGCTTGCGGGCTGGCTGCCAGCCTGTCCTCAGCTCAACTCAAGGCTCAGCATCCATTTGGGAACAGGCAATTTAAAAGCAAAACAAACAGAAAACACAATTCAACCCGTCTTCCAAATAAACTTTGTAAAGTATCAGGTTAGTAAAAAGGCTCCCATGCTTTTCTTCTTTGTTATCGTTTTTTTTAACCTTCTCCGGATGTTGCATGTGACAAATTTCCTGACTTATGTTTGGAGCCTGAGGTTAAAAAAGACAGGCTTCCAGTGACGTTTTGAGGGTAGGCTACAGGCATGATGACTCTGAATTTCAAGACTCCCATTTTCATGACTCAGATTGGTATTTTGTGCAAAAATCTCACCTGTTGAGAATACCTTCCAAATACTTTCTTTAAAAGATGAAATTTGTGGGTCATTTTCAAATGAGAATTTATAAAAAAATATTCCATTAAAATATAATAGATACTATACTGTGAATAATATCTCATCTTTGTGACTCTGCTGTGACATTCTTGGAGCATCAAGGAAAGGGAGCAATTTCCGTAACTGAAATCCCATTTCTGCGGCTGTGGAGATGCAAACCATGGAAGACTAAAATGTGAGCACTAATGCTCTTACTTTAAAAGCCAAAGGCTTCTCATGAAGAAGCTGAAAAGCAGACCCATGAATTCAAATTATTTACTTGTTGATTTATTTTAAGTGCACCAAATGCTTCAGGGCTCCTCAGCTCAAAGGACAAAACGCTGCAGGAAACTCAAGCCAGAAGCCTGTCCACTCTGCATGAAGCCAGAGCCAAGAGATTTAACCTTATTTACATTTCCCAAAAAGCGAATACAATGGAACCAGATTAGTGATTTCCGGAACACCCCTCCCCACTCCCCACATACACATATGGTATGCAAAAACCATAGCAATATTTTGGGCTTGGTAATTGGCTCCCTTGCTCCCCAGGTCACAGTATCCATGAAGTCCAACTGTGAAGAAGGCTCATATGTTACCTGCTAAATCTTTAATTTATACTTCTCATGATACATCTCATACACATCTACAGGAGGAGGTCACTTATTTCATCACTGGGAGAACTGTACCTAAGGTGAGTATCTTATGGAAAAAAAAAAAAAAAGAATAAAGCACAGACTATCTCAGATGACAGAAATTAGAAAAAAAAAAATGCTCTAGGACTCAGCTGAGAGAGCTGTCTCGGGGTTGTGTACAGGCTGAAGTTCAAAATGTTAACGGAAGGTGATGAGGACAGAGCGACACCACTCCAAAACTCATTCCCCATCCCTCGTCATATGCATGGAAAGGGGATCTGCATAGACAGAATAAAAACTAATCTTAGGAAACTCCTTATGGCTCAGCTGGATTTTAAGCAATCCACATTACTTAGGAAATAATTAACACATTTTCTCAATTAGACTAGTTGAAACTTCCAAGTTATAACCATCAACTTGGCAAAGTTCATTGTATGTTTTAGTTTCCCAATTTGAATGCTTCTCTCCCTTGATTACGATTCAGTAATCCTTGCCGCACAGTAAATTATTATAAAACATCATTGTTATTCGAGAATAGGGGATAATTACTGAAAAAGGTCTGAGTTTCACTAGTTTATTCTATTTTTACTTGCAAAGAGCTTATTTGCTAATTTGTTACATTATTTTTGAAGGAAGCCACATAGGGTATAATGTTAGAGTATAAAGGGCAAGTATTTATAAGAAGAAAAAAAGGGACACAATTTTATCTATTGTTTAGTTATTCTGGTTATCAGCTAGCTTGTTGCCATGAATAAGTTTGTAAAGAGGAAGCATTAACTGTATTATCTCTTTCATTCATCAATTACTTTTTTGATATGTATTAGATTCCAAACATGTGCTCGATGAAGACATCTTATTAAGACAGCAGTTCACACAATGCGGGAAATAGACAACAGTAATGGAGATAGGAAAGTAGTCACAAACCCTTGATGCTGCTAGCTTGCTTGCATGTCCACTAAGACTCAGGCTGTGTTTCTACCTCCAGAAAGAAGTCTGTCAACATCCCTGATTTGTTAGAATTCAGAAATCTACTAATTAAGAATACACATTAAATATGCCTTTCTAGGTAGTGGTAAGTATAATAAGAAAAATGAAGCAATATAGAAAGATAGAGTAGTTGGTGAATGTTTTATTATGATGTTCAGAGACAAAATGTCAAGAGAGATAACTCAGGAAATAGATTAGGAATTATTTGGGGGAAAGAACCCTTGTAAAGATAATGAGCTTGAGTTACTAGCAGAGAAAAAAAGCAGTAACTACGACGTGCTAATATGGGTGACATGGGAGCACTGAGCACAGACATAAGCTATTAGAGGGAAGGGGAAAGTCTGTAGAAGAGTTCAGTGTCAAAGGAGTGGCCACATCACTTGTTCAAGAAATCCTACAACACAATAAGGAGAACACTCACCTTGGGGAGACGACACAGATCACTGTAGAATTTACTAAGCTTATAGGACAATATTTCCAAATGTTTTGGTTTTAAAACTTTATATATTTTATTTGTTAAATATTAATTTAAAAAATACCTTACTTTCTTCCTTTTCATCCCTTCAATTCCTCCCATGTCCACTCCATACAACCATTCCAACGGCTTCACTTCTTTTCAAATTGGTGGCATCTTTTTATTTGATTACTATTATCACACACATGCTCTCTCTCTCTCTCTCTCTCTCAACACATACACACATAAATATATAAATACAACTTCTCAATCTGTGTAATATGTCTTAGGAGTCTATAATTTTAGGGTTGACCAATCTATTTAGGGTAACTAATAGTTTATAAACTTTAAAACATAACTAAAAACTTTAAAAAGTGCAAAATATTGGTCCATGTAAATTATAGCACTTGATGTTTAAGTGTAAATTAAATTATACACTTAAAATATTACTTTATTTAAAGATAAACCATCATGGGTTAAAATAAATGGCTCTTACTGAAAAATAATCATTTTCTCCTGAAAACCAGGGAACAGAGCAGCATTAAATTTATATTATATTCCTCAAATCCTTGGCTTCATAGAAAAACTTTGGATTCTCATATCTATCTCTGCATTCAGCTTCGTATAAAATGTTGTTTTGGTTAACAATACATAACAGATCAGGACTCAGATAGGTACTTGCCTTGACAGGCTTCCCTAATAGCGGTAGCCATGCTACCTAACCTACTCTTAGAGAATGATGGTGGAAAAAGCAAATAATATTTTCATACCCTTATGGAAATTATTTTGGCTTTCTGAACACGCAGAAAAGAGGTTTGTGAGTTTCAGAGATTGCTGGACCACACAGAGAGAACCACTGAACATATTTTATATCCAATGGCATCTGAGTTTTGTTTTGTGTGAAAAATGGCTGTAACAAAAAAGGTAATGACAGCAGAGGTTGGGAACTGGTGAAAAGCTGAAATTATTTTTCTTTTCTTTAAAAAGAATAGCAGCTAGGTTATTAAATCGAGTCTTGGAGGGCGCACCAGCTGTGAGGTTTGCTCACTAGCAGTCCCCCTGAATGTTAATCAGAGGTGCGGTGAGTCAGGTGTAGCTGCTCTTCAAAGAGTGTTCCCAATGAAGAGTGCTTTTTGTGATTAGCAATAGATTTTGAAAATTATTATTTGTCCCTTCCTTTCAGCTGTGAATTATTTTGGGTGTGATAGATGGTAATGTGTTAAAATGCATTAATTTTAATGTGTTTCTTTATTTTTCATGTCATAAAATTAGAGATGGAAGAGCCTTCATGAGTCATGCAGTCCATCACCCTGGCATAACATCATGGCTCTTTCCAGAAAAGCTTTGTCTGGCTCAGTTTTAAATGAGGAAAGCAATTATACTCCCATTAGTTCCCTTGGGAAACTATTCCATTTACTGCTAGATCTCCATTTTGAAATGTTGCCCAACATGGAGGCCATGTTGGCTGAATGCTATTAATTCTTCCATGGATAAGTCCCTTGTGGTACTCTCTGAGGGAGCCCTGCCCATATTACTCCTCTGGTGAGGGTTCTAGCATGCAACATGCTGTAGTCCATGATCTGCCTTGTAAACTCTCTTATTGCATCATCTAATGAAGAATTTATTATGACATTATTGTCAGATTCCAAGCAAGGACATTTATTAAAAGGGCACTGGGGATTATCACATGTAGAAAATAGGTGAGGGGGTGATCTCATCTGGTTTGAATTGCTTTCACGCACCAAGAGGAATGAAGTGTGACTGAGCTTTTCAACATCTTACCCAAACAATGGTCATAACTGAGTTTTTAGAGTCAACCTAGGAGAATGGCTGTCATATGAATAAGTGAATAAATATGTCAGGTGTTTGTGGTAATGAACATGAAATGATTTCATAAACTTTTAAAAACATAGAGCTCATATACTTCTTTCTGCATTACAAAATCGAGTTGTAAATCTCTAGGGGGCATGCTTTTAAAACAGGATAAAAATTTTTTATGCTTGAGGATATTCACGTGGCTTTATGAAAACATTATTTTCTAAAAACATAAAGTCTGAATTCTCGGTTTTTTCATGCTTAGCCAGTTGGCTGATGACTCGAGAAACATCCTGCTTCCCCCATTTCTCTATCATTTAAAAATTTGTTTCCATTTACCCTTATAAATCTAGATTATTTTGTCTTCACTTTGAAAGCAATTTCAACAAATCTCATGATGTAGTCCAGTAAACATTTGCATGTAAAATGATCTCTAAGTTATTTTTTAAGAGGCAGATTTTCCTTTTAATGACATAACTTCACGACTTGTTCAAGACCAGAGGAGGAAATAGAAACAAGAAATGGAATTAGCTTGTTATTGCAGTGCTTAGCAAACTCAAGTAGAATAGGCCTGATTTCCAATTTTTCTTTCTTCCTAACTACTTTTTCCCTACTCCATGGCTTCAGTTGTCTTTTTACATTTTATTTTAGGTTTATTCTTTAAAGAAGACTGTGAAAGTCAATGAAGTGATGATGAAAAACAAGAGCTTGTAAATTGCCTTCTTTCCCTTTCAGACAAAATGAGGCAAAGCAATTGTTCCACATGACATTCTAAATAGCGCCCAGGCTCCGAGAGCACATTAAAGGCAAAACAACAGCAAAAACAAAAAATAAAAATAAACAAACCAAGAGCTTTCAGTGATTGACAGGAGTCTGCTTTGTTTAATTTGGAAAAACAAATAACCTATAACCTTTCTGCAAATCGTGCTTCATCATCCCTAAGTTATTTCACTCAAATTCATGGCAAAGCCAATGCCCATACTGTCATTGTGCACAAGCAAATAGTTTTGGACTTTACCAGGAAATTAGACAAAGATGCTAAAGTTGCTAGATTGTTAAAAGAATATTTGGATTCTTTGCTTTTTTCAGACTCAACTCATGACACCCTTAATTCTAGCAGAGTAGCAGCTGTTTGATGCTTGCTTTGTATGGCCCTCTGTGAACATCAGATTAGACTACAGTTATCCTAGACTTCTGGTGGTGGATTCCACATCTTAAGTCAGCTAGCTAGTTCCTTTAGTTCTTTGTGTCCCAGGGCTATTAAATATAGCATTAGTAACCATCTTCATAGGTTGCAGAGATGATGATAAAATGTGGTAATACATATAAAGCCTTCAAACAGTATTTGCCACATAATGAAGGCTTAGAAAGTGTTGTTATCATACTTATTATCATGTCTGGAGGAAATTTATGTCTTCTTGCTATGTTTTCCCATCAATTATATCATCAAGTACTATTCAAATAACTTATTAGCATCCTATGACCTTTATATTCCTGGAAATGTGGCTTTCAGAAAGAAAAAAAAAAAGAAAAATCCTAATGTGGGCTATCATTCTAAAGTGCTGTCTTGGGTTCCTGGTAGGATTAAGATGCATATTCTTTAACTGCTAAATACGCCATCAATTAAAAAGAAAGTAAAGAAAAGAAAACTCTAAGTTGGATATTATCACAGTTTATTTTTCTTATTGGTAGGAATATTCCTATGATTATATAAACCTGTCTTAAAAATCTGCCATCTTTTAATGCTTTCCACTTGACTCCACAGTGTTCTCTAGGATAATATTGACCACACATACTCCTTTAGGATGATGCTGACTCGTCATTGTTCTCTAAAATAATGTTGACTCCAATTTCTTCTTTCTGACAATGTTGACAGTCAACTTGACAGACTCTGGCATTACCTAGGAGACTGGCCTCCAAGCACATGTGTGAGAGATCATCTAGGTTATATTATTCTTTGGACATGCCTGGATTCTAAATGAGTTGATTTACATGGGAAAACACTCAGTAAACATGGGCAGCACCATTCTCTTGCGTCCATCACCAGCTGAGTATAAGCATTCTCTATCTTCCTGACTGTGATATGGGTGATCAGATGTCTTGAGTTCTACTATGATGAACTGTGCCCTTGATGTTTGGGGGGAAAAATACCATTTCTTTCTTTCTTTTTTAACAGCTTCTGTCAGGGTGTTTTTTTTTTATTACAGTTACCAGAAAAATACACTCTTAAGTATCAGAACAATTACTGTTTTTTCTTTATAATGACTCTTTACAGGGATTGTCTAACCTATCACTTCTAATTCTTCCCTTTCATTGTTTCTCATAATTGTTCCAGCCAAAACTGCACTTATTATGTCCATGAAAACTATTCTCCTTATGGTCACTCATGGCTTTTGTATGGAATTACTCAGTGCTCATCCCCTCTGCTGAAATGAGCAACAGTTTGTCTTTTCTTTTGTATCAACTTTCTCCCCCTGTTGTCTATGCCCTGAAGTTTTCATTATTAATCTTATTGTTTTAAAAGTTGAGGTTCCCCAGTGCACCTATATTCAATCTTTAGTTGAATTCACCACTCTGTAAACTTACCTGGTCTATGACATTAAATAGTTTATTTCCTCATGACCTTCAAACCTATACTGTGGATATTAGACTTAGTTATATAGCTACAAACTCAACTTCTCTATTTGACCATTTTCTGTAGCAGTCTTGACAGAATACATGTAAATGCAAGAACATAAAGCCCTTGAAAAAGTGCTTCTCCCAGTGTTTAATAGGAAACTCTTTTCTGGGTCCTAGTTCCAAAAACTTACCTGTATCCTTAAATATTGTTCATTTTCTTATGCTTCCATTAACTTCACAAATCACATTAGTTCTCCTTTCCAAACACAAACAGTTCGCCCATCTGTTTCCATTCCCACCAGTACCATCCTGGCTGAGCCACCATACCCTCTGTGGTACTACATTCATTTATGCACAGTTTCTTTGCCAGTAGATGTGCTGTTGCCCTACTCATTGTAGTCGCAAAAAAGTCTTAATAAAAATCTTAGCCCAGTTTCAAAACAAGGCATGATAGTTAGCAAAAAGAAAACAGGAAGCAACAGTAGAGCATCTCTTCCTCCTCTGCTCTTAACTAGATTAAGTCACTTTGCCTTCAGAAAGACATTTCATGACTGCTATAAATTCTCAGCATTTGACATCCATGATTGTGTAAGAATCAAACCTGACCATAAGCAACAGACACCAGAGGTGGCTGAGCTAATTTAGGATTACCAGAAAACCTCAATATACAGCGTAGGGTGAGCTACTCACTTGCAGAGTACCACTAAGAGTTTTTCTATCATTTTTTTTCATGTGGTCATGAAATTTAATATACAAGCCTTTAAAATAGCATTAGTTGATCTGGATTATTGTTTTTAGGGATAATCAAATGATATTGTTTGCATGCATCAACAAATTTAATTTATAAATATGAGTTACTCGGACATTTTTTCTTCTCAAAACAAAATTTTTCTGTTCCTTTTCTGTGGTAATGGGAGAGAGACAGAAGGCAGATGGTTGGGAACACACAAATTAAAACAGGGCTTGTGAGGGCACAATGGTAACAGACTATTTGTTAACATCCCATAAGGGTGCTGGGAAATGATTGTGATTGTTTTCTGTAAATATATGGGACCCTTTCTCTCATTTATCTTCTTAAAATAATTTTGAACAAACCATTTTGTCCTTCAATCTGCCACACTCAAAGCTCACATTGGGAATAATTTAACAGAGATTTTAAAAAAACTGTTACCAGGGTTACTGTGTCTGAAAATTTATATGATGTGTTTTTATGAAACAACTTTGGTGGAGAAATTTTAAATGACTAAAGGGACAACGGAGTGTCATCTGTGCCAAACACAATCCTTATAAAGAAGACATATGAAAGGTTAAAGCATGATGTCCTTTCTGCCCGTTCTGCTAAGCACTCTTCTAATTCTCTTCCAGGTGTCTCCCTCCTATTCCCTGTGGAAGAACTTTTCCATGCTGCTTGTGTTTCTGACCTTGGCATCTCTTCCCACACTTGACAATTGACTTTGTCATACACAGTGCAGAGAAAATAGTTGCTGTGGAAGGCAACCAGTCCCCAGTCCAACTGCCTTGAACACACCCAGTTGCACTCTGCCTTTGTTAACATGAGCATTCTTTAGTCTCTAAGGACTGGAAAACATCAACTCTCGTAGCTGTTTAGGAGTCTTCCACTGTGTAACAGATGAACTTGCAAACAAACCTCCCCTCCCCTCTTCTGCATTCTTTACTCACATTTAGAGCCAACATTTTCTATTCAGAAATTGCTTTATTCCTCATCTCCTGCTGCTCCCCAGGCCTTCTGCAACATCATCCTTCTTCAACATCCTCATCACCAAGTCCAGTGATGGACTCTTCCCTGGCCATATGTCTCTCACTTCCCAGTGTTATTGATCATCCTTCCCTAAAATACTGTTCTCTTGTGTTAACTTCATCACTGTGATTTCTTGGTTCTCCTGTGAAGATTCTTTCTCATTCTCCTCTGGGTGATAACCTGATACCTTTTCTCTATCAAGTTTGTAGGTTCACTGAAATTTCTTGACATTCTGCCCTGGATCACCTCTTTTATTGCTAACATTGCTGACATTCTCATTTTAGAAGTTGAGTTTATATTATTACTTTGTTCACCATTAGTAGAATTTTGTTTAGAGACACTCATTTTTTTCTTTTGTATGTTATGAATGCTTTTGATGTCTCTGCAGTAGATAGAATTAATATCTTTGGTGGTTATGCTAGTAAAGGTAAAATGTTTTAGATGAGCTTTATTAGATGAGTTCACCTCAGTTTTGCAAAAATCACTTTTGTTTGCATTTTATTTCAGCCTCTTGGTAATATCTTATCTTCTCTTGCATAGGGTTAACTCAGTGACTTCACACTTTAGCACATTTATGTGCCCATTGTAAATTACAGCAGCAACCAGGTTTCCAGCCACTTGCAAATATATGTACTACAAAATATGGCAAACAACTCTGCTTGATGGACTGTGTAAGAAAACCATTGAGGTTTCTTGGGAGAAATCCTCAGATGTTTGACACAGAGGTATGAGGACCTAGCATGAGGAGATAAGATATAAAAGATAGTTGGTATGTAGTTTAAAATAATACAAGAAGGTGCAATGTACAAATGCATAAACTAGGTGAGTCCTAGAAATTTAATAGATGGCTAAGCTAGATCTGACACACTGATAATAAGTCCATAATACTGGCATTGAATGAAGACATTTGTTGTGACTCCCAATATGAAGACACATACATGAGCAGTTTCAGAAAGTTTTATTGAGTTTAGAGCTCACTTATCATATTATTTCCTTTTTTCAAAACTTTGTCATGGGGTCATAGCAATAAAATAATTTAAAAATACAAATGAATGTTTTTTTTGAGCACATTGTTAACACATAGGTCACATGTTCCACATGGACACTTACACTGTTCACACATTACCATATGTTCTTTGTATATTGTACACTTCGTATTCAGAATCTTGGCCAGCACTTGCCTGCACCTGCCTGAAACTATACACATGCACAGTTTACATTTTTTATGTACAGTGTAGACATTTAGGCCTCCAATATCCTTTCCCAACTTTTGAAGAGGTTTATTGTTCTTAAGGGACGTCTACCTTCAATTCCCTGCACAGGCATAAATCAAATTAACACCCAGGTAGGTTCTGTTTTCATGTCTTAGAAAGAATAAACTTCTTAAATACTTTAAAACACCTTTACTTTGGCATGGAGACAGGACCACCTTGTGTTCTCTGGGTTGATATAATATGAAATTCTTGAATTTCTGAGGCATATTTTTTTCTAAAGCAAAAAATATAATCTCAGCATTGTGATGTACTGCATACTGCAGTGTATTCAAAGTAATGAGCATGTTTGTAATGGAGGACACTAGAAGATGCTCAAACTAGAGTAGGTGGGAGAATAGCCACCTCAGAGCCAAAAGTTGTGGTCATGTTAGGAATCAACACCATCTTTGTATTGTTTGAAAGAAAAGAAACTTTCAAAATGGTAATAAGTGAGAGAAATACCTGAGTTCTTTATGAGATTAAGTTTAAAGTATTTCTTTTGTACTATAGATAAAAAAGTCTACTTGGTGGAAGAAAAAGATACATGATTGTAGATATTTTTAATAAATAAACTAAGGTCATGTCTTCTTTCTGTGTCCCAGTAGCCACCGCCTTGTACCTGACAGTTCAATTTATTTAGAGTTTATGGCTGTTTTTCTGATCATCACAGTGTAGCCAGAGTAACACACAGCAGTAATGGTAGTGCAGATACGCAGCAGCCATTCTAATCTAGGTCCTTCAAAACAGCTCTGAGGGCCTTCTTTTCTCATGCCCATGCTTTCTTCTTCTGTCTAACAGCAGGAGGCATTGCTGCACCACAGCTAAAAAGGCTGGGCTTCTGACCTGCTAGCTGTTCCTGTTCATGTCCAACACCCCTCCCTCGGCCACTCTACTCTGTTAGCTGTTATTTCTCACTTTCAGCCCCCTCCTCCATCCTCTCTTCCCATGCACATTGCACTGCTCTGCAACTCACATTAGATGCCAATCTACTTCCTCGTGCTTTTCACTCCCAGTGAGACTAACCTGGTTCACGACCCTTCATTTTCTTGACAGCCATGTTAACTGAACATACAACCTGTACATTTACCCTCTCAAATGTGGAAATAATGGGATTAAAAGAAAAAAAAATCTGATAGAATTGTCCGTCCATATTCATTATTTTCATAACTGAAATAGTGAAGTCTCTGCATAGGGTGATGAGCAGACCCCAGAACAACTATTCTGTTATCCTCATCATGGAATTTATCTCAGAAGAGGTCATATGGCATTTTTACATTCCAACAAAGCATACTTATTTAGGCTGCCACATTTACACCTATCTCAAAAAGATAAACTTCTCTACCTGTACCACAAAGATGTCATCATAACTCTCTAACCAATTAACCCCAGAAATGACATATCTTCTGGCTCCAAAACCCAAATCTTATACACTGAAGAAAGTGCCTGGAGAGAAAGAGGCAGGATTAGTTTATTTTTCTTACTCTGAACATACTTTGTTTAAAAAAAGCTACATAAATGTGTGCCATGAGTCCCAACTTCATAAGCATTAAATTCCGTTATAATTATACATTTTATATAATCATGTTAGGACATTACTCAAAATATTTGGATTCCCAGATGAAGTACAAGAGAGAGCTTTCTCCATAAAGAAGTGCTCTAATTATATACAATGCCTGCCTTTGGTTGGTGACGTGAGTGAAGGTGGAAGGAAGCAATTTCTTGCTTATGCAGGATTTATCATTCTCATTGGTCCATTTTGTCATGAAGTTTCCCTGTGCCCAGACCATTAAGGTGGGAGGTGGGGGTGGGAGGCATTTTTCAGATTGTATATGCCAGCTGGTGAAATGGTATCCTCATCCAGTAAATATACCTCAGATGAAAACCATCACTGAATTGGCTGTCCACACTGGCACTCAGAATTGAGCTCTTTGGTGGAAAAATGTGTCTGTGTTCCAATGGGCCTCCGAGAACAGCCTCATACTTCCATGTTCCAGTCCATCCTTTGGCTTTCCTTTTGTCTCTTCCTATTGACCTTGTTTCGGTCTGAGTGAGGTACATCAGGTGCAGATTTACCCCCAAAAAACATGGGATCGCATTTTTGATCCTCTTGAATTTTTCCTTGAGTACCTTTTGGAGACTTGTGCTTGAAAAGCTGAGTGCTGCTCACTCCTTTCTTCCACTTTGATGTCATACATAATTCAGATATGTCACAAACCTTTAGTGAACCCTTTCACATGCTGGCCTCAACTGTTGGAAGTACTGTGGTAAATCAGTGTGAATTATTGTCTCAGCTATAAAGCAGCTTTCTGCATATTGTGGGAAGGGACAGTTTGAGTTTCACACTAGGAGACAGGGACGAGGAGATGGGAGGTGAAAGTGGAGGGGGCAGGAAGCAGAATGGCTTCCTGTCTGTTCAACATAGCAGAACCACAGCTTAGAACTGTGCAGTGACGGGAAGGAGATTTTATGTCCTATGCATTCAGCTTCTCACTGTACCAGCTTCACTCTCAAAATATTTAATACCTACCTCTTACTTTTCCCTCTTTGGTTCTATAAAAGATATCTAGTGTACTGAATGGCACACTTGCAGAAAAGTTGCATGTGTCGCACAAGGTAGAATTCACTGTGATGCTGCCCACAGTAGTGGCCTAGAGGGGACTTAGAGAAAACCCAACTGAGTCTCCTGCAATTCACCCCGACTCTCAAACATCCAACACTAACAGACACTGCTGTAGCCATAACATTGTTCATTTGAGTCTTCTCTGTTTTTCAAACAAGAAGTCCAGAGATGTATCTAATATATTTGTTTCTCATATAACCAGATATGGCTTTCCGATTTCTGATTTCTCTCTAAATTGTCTTTGTTAATTTTTTTTTAGTTTAGTTTAGCTTATTAATTTTGTTCCTCTATTACATTGTTAATTTTGTTTTCTTTTAATAATAGAGCTTTGGAGTTAGAACTAAGTCTCATCATCGTAGAATTAGACCTTTTAAGTCATTAATTTTGACTCATTTCTGCTCAAATTTAATTTTGTAACGTCCCAATAAATATTGTTTTTACTTTTCACAGAAAAGATAATGGGCAAGACACTCGGTTTCTCTCAGTTCTTAGTATACTTTAAAAACTATTTTTGAATTCTGTTCTATCATATAGATTTTCTAGAAATGTAAATTTACTTTTCAGTTATTTGTATTATTAATTTAATTTATTGCATAGGCAGAAATAATGGTCTATAAAAGCAATTAATAAAGTATTTCAGAGTTGTTTTATGGCTTAGTTCATGGAAAACATTTCTAAATGTTCTCTGCATAATTAAAAATATTCATTGGGAACCTATGTTCAGTTCCCAGCACTAGTGTCAACTTATCCACACAATAGCTCCAGAAGATATGATTTTTTTCTAGAATCCTCAGGCATCTGTACTCACATATACACAAATTTACCCAGTATCATGCACATACATATAACTTAGACAATAAAATAAATCTTAAATTGCTGGTTCAGTTTTTAACACATACTTTTGTATGTATGAGTATCTTCTTCATCTGTTTTTTTATGAAATCCCTGACAGAAATAACTGAGGTACGAAGTATTTATGTTTGACTCATATTTTTAGAAAGTTTCAGTCCATTGTGGTGGAAAAAATCCAAGAAGGGCAGCCTAGTGAATGCCTGTGGGGGTGTGCAGCAGAGCCAGTCCCTCTATAGTGGACAAGACAGCAGAACCTGGGGCCTGGGTACAGCCTTCAAAGGCCTGTCCATCATGTTCCGCCTCTGCCAAATGTACTCCACTTCTGAGCAATTCTAGCCAGCACTATTAGCTAGGAACAAAATGTTCAAAACCGGAATCTTTCAGATTTGAATATAACAACCTATTATATCATTTGTTCATTTTGTATATCTTTCATAGTTTTTAGTTTAGTGTCCCAATATTTGAAAGAAGCTCATTGAAATCTTGACTATTGGCTCAGATTTGCATATTTCTACTGTCATATCTATTAATTTTTACATTCTATATTTTTTACTAATTTATTAGGTAAATTTTTCATATTTGTCTAGTTAATTAAAACTTTTGTCAATCATCTTCTTTGTCCTTAAAAACTATTGTCTGACATTGCTAATTACTATTCTATCCTAAGCCTTCATCTGATCAGTATATATCATATATGTATATATCTATATGTTGTGTGTGTATATTGTGTATATACATTATATATGTATACTGTGTGGTACAATGTGTGTATGTACATTTTATATACATATTTGTGTGTATCTTATATGTGAATACATTGCGTGTGTTGTCTTCATTTGGCCAGTATGTACATTTCATATATATATGCATTGTTTGTGGAGACTATCTGTGTATATTTTACATGTACATTGTGTTGTAGATTATGTATTACCTTGTGTATGTACATTGTGTGTATTACTATGTGTACATTGTATGAGCACACATATATATGTATACACTATGTGTGTGGGAGCTGTAAATCTCTTAGTCATAATTCTGTTTACTTGACTTATTCCTACATAGTCTATTTTTATCTCTGTAATCTTGGGATTTTAAAAGGACATTTTATTTATTTATTGTTTTGTAAATCTCCTTTTCACTCTCTCAGTTCTACTACTGCTTTAAGAATTATGTTTATTGTTCCACATCTACAATACACTTTCTTAAGTTAGTGGTTTCCAAACAAAGGGCAGCACTATTCAGTGTATTCAAAGTCCATATTTAATATTATTTTTTCAATTCTTTCTAGTATTCTAGTCTTTTGATCTTCTTTTACTCAATTCTCAAAATTCATAGACTGTAGAAAATGATCATAGCTCCTTTATTTGGCTTCCTCGAAGTTTTCACTCTTCATGTCTTCTTGCTAATGGAAAAAAATTACCCCCTTCTGTGTGTGCATGTATGTATGCATGTATGTATGTATGTATGTATGTATATGTATGTTTGTGTGTGCGTGTATGTTTGTACTGTCACAAGATTATGTGCAATAATTATAGTTGCATGTCTAATCCAGTAACTGTGTTTGGAAAGTAATGAGGTAACCAAACATTTCATGCAGAGACTGGAGATACGGAGAGTAGACTATACAAGAGTGTTCTACCTTCCACCTCTTCCAGTTATCCCAGGTATAATTACTCTTCCCCATAATGTATATAGGCTTATGATGATAAGAAGAAGACAGAGTAACTACAAAGAAGATTAGACATTGGCATAATAAAGAAAACAGAAATAGAAGAGTCATTTGAAAGAAGCCAGTGAAAACAATCAAATACAATCAATAGACTTTGATAGGATCAGGAATTAAACTAACTTAAAAAGACATGTTTAAACTCTTAGAGTGATTTGAATATGAATTGGCTATTATGTGATACTGATTGTTAAGTTAGTTATATGTAATAATGACATTATAGTAATAAAAGGAAACATTCTTTGTTTAAACAACAATTTCACAAAGTGTGTCAGGCCTGAGAGGTATTTTGAAATCCTCCAGTATAGACGAAGTTTGATGAAATAAAAGGCACAGATGAGTGGTGATGCCCGGATGTGCCTCCTTCATGAGTACTTGAGGATTTTCATCAAAATTAAATAATGCATTCATAGGATTTTTATGTTATCTTTAAGGAGTGTGCTTTGGGTCATTTTTAGGAACTCTGTGGAGATGAAAATGTGTTTATGTGTTACAGCTCAGAGTATCTGGACCATTCGAAGTCCACTTTCTGCCACAGAGGAAAAGAGAAGAGCTCACTTATCTGGAGGAGACTATGTTATTGGTTGTCCTTTCCTTTCATTCTGATTTGCTTTTCAAGGCTTCTGGCTTCTTGCACCTTCAGGTTAGTAGCATTTCTCTGAGCTTCATGGCATTCTAGAATCACCTTTTGGCAGCAGTGAACTGATTACCATGGGCTCAGTGCTCGGCTCTGCACTCCTGTTCTAAGTTATCAACATAATTCCATTGATTTTTTTTATATTATTGTGATAACAAATTCTCATAAATTCAGAAGCCTTGAATAGTGAAGTTTATTACTTTACATTTCTTTTGGTCATAAGTCTAGTACAAGTCCCAATGCTATTGGCAGAATTCAGTTTCTTGTACTATAGGATCAAATCTCATTTCTTGCTGGTCATTAGCTAAGGGCCATTCAAGCTTCCTGAATTTTCTGTGCTCCTTGGCCTGGGCCCTGTTTTTCTTATTGTCAATGCTAGAATTGGGAGACTAGTCCGTCTGTGACTCCAATCAGTCTTTTCTTCTTCCAACCTCATCTCTTAACCCAGTGCTTCTCAACCTTCCTAATGCTGTGACCCTTTAATGATGTGGTGACCCCCCCAAGCAAAATTATTTTTGTTACTATTTTATAACTGTAATTTTGCTACTCTTATGAATCATGATATAAATACCTATGTAGCACAATTTCTTTTTTATTTTTTATTATGAATAAAGTCACATTTTCTATCCGTGTATAGCCTTATTCAAGGACCGTTTCTCCTCCCACCCCCTCAGGTCACTCTCTCTTCTCCACATCTCCCCATCTCCTCCCCAGCAAGGGCAGGAGGTCCCAAGGACCCATTATTGCTCAGTTCAGGATCCACTCCTGGCAGATCCAGTTTCCTCACCCCAACATTAACACTGAGTCAGGTGTTCCTCCAGAGGGAGTGGGATCCAAGGTGCCAGTCCAGTAGCACAATTTCTAATTGGTATTAATAACAAAATCATGAAGTCAGATATTAGGGTAAATGCTGAAAGATCAGGGAAGTAAAGGCGTCAGTCACTAGAAAGATTTCTTACCTCTACCAAATCCTCAGGCTGAAGAGAGGGAGAGCTCCTGTCTCCTCCCACCTTTTATTTAATCTCTCGACCCAGCCATATCTCTTTCTGTCTCCAACTCCCTACTGCTGGGATAAAAGATAAGTGCCTCTCAAATACTGGGAGAAAAGGCATGAGATCCCAAGTGCTGGGATTACAGGTGGGAGCCTCCACTGCCAGGTCTTTATGGTTAACTAGTGACTAGCTCTGCTCTCTGCTTTCAGGAAAGCTATATTTGTTAGAGCACAAACAAAATATTACCATATATCTGTATTTAAAAAAATCATTTATTGTTTTAAAAGGACTTTTTTTTTCCATGTATCCCCCTACGCACTCATCCTTTCCTCCTCCCAATTCCTCCCAGTTTGCATCCAGCCTCCTTCCACCCCATCATCCCATCCTCTCTCCCAAAAGGGCAGGAACTTCCAAGGTGGGTCAGCTCAGCATGGCCCATCCACTCCAGGTAGGTTCTATTTGCTTATCCTAATATCAAGACCGGGTTAGGCACTCCTCTGTAGGGAAAGGGCTCCAAGGTACCAGCCCACTTACAGGAACACAATCTGATCCCACTCCTTGAGACTCCACATACTGCCCATGCCAATCAACAGTCGCCTACTCTTGGAGGGCCTAGCTCTTTCTCCCATGGTTCCCCAGGGGCTGCTCTTGATTCAATGAGCTCCCCAGTGCTCCAGCCTGCCATCTCTGTGGGAGTCTTCCTCATGATTCCTATTCCTTTGCTCATACAGACTTTTGTCCCCAGCTCTCCAGCTGGAAGGAGAGCTTGGCCCAGTGCTCAGCCATGGATCTCTGCCTCCACTTCCATTCATTATTGGGTGTAGGTTCTGTGATGACACTTAGGGTGGTTGTTCATTTGATTATAGAGGAAGTCCTGTCTAGGCACCCCTTCCATTATTGGGTGGGGACCTAGCCTTTAAACCACCCCTGTGAACGGTCATTCAACCCCTAAAGGAGTCATGACCCATGGGTTGAGGATCACTGCTCTAACCCTTCATGGTGTTATAAAATTTCGTATTTAAAAAATTTATATAAGTTAGGATGCCAGAATTTCCAGTTTTCTTGTCTCAAGGTCCATGACCTTTATTGTCTTACAAAATACCTTTTGTTGTCTACAGCAATACTCATAGTCTTAAGGCTTTGAGTTGAATCTATGCAGGAGTTACGTGATTCTGTTTTTTCCATGAGTTTTCAACTTTTTTGTGCCTTAGCACCTGGGCTGTGCAATGAGATGGCGGGCACATTGGTTCTGCTGTTTGTGAAGCCCCATTGCTAATTTTCTGTTGCCATGACAAAAATACCACGATCAAAAGCGACTTTGAAAGAAAAGGTTCAGTTTAGCTTATGGTTACAGAAGGCCAGAGTCCTTAATGGGAGAGGGCATGGCAGCAGAGCTGAAATCTGGATGATTACCTTTCATCCATACATAGGTTACAGACATACACACACACACTGGAGCCCATACCCAGTGGCATACTACCAACAGCTAGGCTCCACCTGTACTAGCCTATGGGGAATATTTCTCACTCAAGACACCATACTAACTTATACTGAGGATCAGCTGAAGAGACAATAGGTACTTTAGCTATGTTAATATAACATACACATTTGAACTGTTAGTAAAATGTTAATAAATAAAATAGTTATTACCCTTTCACATTTCACTTTGGATATCTAACATCAGCAAAAAATCTTGAAGATCTCATGCACATTTGCTGAGTGGCAATGTGAATAAATATTATTACCATTGTTTTAATAAGGGTAGGATTTTTTTGTGGGGCTTTAAGGATATAAAATTTATGACTTTTCACCTATAAAATACAATATGAAGTCATAAACATAAAATTAGGTATAGGCCTTGGCAGGCACCTATGCAAATGTGAGCTGCTGGCATTTATTAGTTTTCTCAAAGCCTATCTCTTTGTCTTTGCTGTGGTTTTCCTGTTACCTTTGCTGCTCAGCACCTCTGTACACCTCCATCCTGTTCCCACTCTTCATCACTGAGTTCTGGAAGTATACCTTATACTGCAAACAAAACTACATTGCACTGATTTTCCACTGTCTCTGATCCAGTGCAGTAGAGATAATGTATAAAATGAGTAAATGATTAGTGTTTTTATCATAGGTTTAGATATGCTCACAATATTCTGGGTCATGAATCAGAGATTTAGGTAGCTTGATATCACAGCCTAAACTTCTAAAGGTGGCTGCTCTGACAGGTTAAAGAAGAATTTCTCAAAGTAGAAACTTCTTTGTAAGAGGCTAACTTAAAGTAGCTTCAGGAAAAGTAACTGGAATGAAATTCAAAAGTTTCTTATTAAAAAAAAAAAAAAAGGTACATTTCAAAACCCAAGGCAGAAGAATAAGCACATGGGTAAGAGGAGTATACTGAGAAGCCTGGAGTTGATATCAAGTCAGGCTTTGTACAAGTAAAGAACACCTATATAATCCAAATGTTGAGAACCCAGGACACAGGGTGAAGGCAGAGCACTTAAGGTGTGGCTCTCAGAAAGAACTTTATAGGGCAATGTGCCAGCTCTTAAATTGCTCTTTATAATTCACCTTGAAATCTTAATTTGGCATCAAAATCTCTTTCCAGAGGTTTTTCATCAATCTTTTCTTTTCTCATGTCAAGACAAACTGAGGTTATTAATCTCTCCCAGACACTGTGATGTTTGACACATATTGTATTACTAGGATAAATGGAATTATTAATAGAAATTCCAGGGAACCTGAAGGCTCCTGGGAAGCATATTTAAAATGGAAGAGACAGGATTATTTTATTTTCTGGAAAGACTTTTAGCAAAGGTACAGGGAGTAACAGGCTCTTAACTTTGGCTGGATCTGGGACTGTACATGGGTGATTTGTTATATGTTGGCATGTTAGTAGCACTGTTCATTGCTGATTTGGGTTGGATCTTATATACCCAAAGGAACTTTCCTGTGCTTACACTACTGTTTTGGTTAGTGAGCATGATGGCTTTAAGTGTCAAATTGATACATTCTTGTTTTGTTCTCTTCTTGTGTTTACTCTCTTTTGAATTTTAGTCTTCAGTTTTTCTTAATATACCAGCTATTATAGATAAAAAGCACACGGTCAGATTCTTTTAAAAAAATTATTCATTGTGGGAAGTTCAATTTAGTGTGTCTTACTCATTTTCTTTAAAGATCTTGTAATTTCAATTAAGTTTTGACTGAGTCTTGGATACCTGGGTTATATTCCCCAGTTTCCCACAGAGTCCTTTCTGATTGACAAATTGCTTATATTACTCAGGTATAAGTGTGTTCAAGAAGTTCAAGGGCAGTCAATTCATACTCTGGTAATGAGCTCTCAATATGTGGGCTGGAAATGTTTTTTGAACAGAAAATTCTACATTATAACTTTTAGCAAGTTAACCCACCCATGAAATATTTGACTTTCTGGCAAAAACCATCTCTCTTTTGATTCTTCTCAAGTAAAACAGTAGTATTGAGGCGGATATCACAATCTCTTCACAATGTCCACTCTTCTGAATACTGCATTTCTACCTGACCAATGGAAAGACAGAAGACATCTGCAAATAAAATTTAGTCAGTCATAGTCTTTTGGGCTGCATTGACTTTGATTAAAAGCAAAATATTTTGGCCAGGTTAAAGAAGACATGCCATTATATGTTCTTTATTTAAAAAGGACTGGAATTGATTTAATCAAATATTTGGCTGGACATAATGGATTTTAGTCTTGTGTTTTGGAACAACCAATGTTTACAGCCTACTCATTCTCTGTTTAGGAAAAAGGTCAAATAGAATTTGAGAAAATATTTTTAATGCAGATTTAAGCTGGTTTGTGGACATTTTTTACTTTCTCTATTTTTTTAAATAAAATTTTTCACATTTTTTGAGACTTTATACTGTGTATGTAGATGATATTTAATCCCTTCCCCAAGTCCTCTTAGTCCTCCCCAAGTGCATCCATCCTCTTCCAATTTTATGCTTCTCCTTCCCCTTCACTGAGTCATCTTGGGTTGGGGGCTTCCTGGGGTGTGCTTGATGTGCTAGAGATTACAAATAATTATTTACCTTTACCAGAAGCTATCAAATGTCAGCTCCTCAGCAAAGGCTTGGCCTGAATGTGCACCATGCTGAAATTTTCATCTGGCTTATGCTTGTGTAGGATTTGTATGTATATGCCATAACCACACTCCATTTATGTGTAGTCTAGTCATGTTAGGAAAACATGGATACCATATTTCTTCATTCATCTTTTCTGCAGTCAGTAAGTCTTGGGTCCTGTTTCCAAGGTTTTAATTTTCATGGAGTGATCAAACAGTGGCCAATAAGTGGTAACATGTGAACATGTTATCCCCTCACATGGAAAACTAGAGTCACTTCTGTCCCAACAGGGAATTTAATGTGCTCCCTGTAAAAAATGATGCCAGATTTTCTGTTTAGAAGCAAAAAATGCCTTGTTTCTTCTTCCCTGAAAATCATCAATTCATTCTCCACATCTTAAAGATACTCCAGTCCTCAGAAATTACCTATGCCTTTGGAATTCTGCTGTACCTCTAATGCTATTTTGTCATTGTGATAAGATTCTTGTATGAAGCATCTGCCCAGATGCTTCAGTTACACGTGAAAGTAGATGAATCACATTGTTAACAAGGGTATTTTCTTAACAGCGTGTATTGAAGAGGACAGGGGAGGGAGATAGCAATAAGAAGGGAAACCTGATTGCTTCTGTTTGAAATAACTATCTGATTAAAACAACTTCAACAGTAACAAGACAAGCAAAGAGGAAAATATTCTCTGGCACTAAAAAAGGGAAAAAACACACAACAATTTTCACTTTGGATGGACCATTTCCTTGGAAATGGAAAGAAAAAATGAAGCAGTTACACCATGGGTGTCCCTAGTATAAGATGTATCCAACCTATAACTTCTGATTACTAGGAAATTCACAGAAAGTAAATTCAGATAGGATTAAGGAAGCCCTCAGGGATTAACAAGTAGGAGAATATTTATGTGTTTGTGCCAAATAATTGACTGAATAATAAATATTAGCTTAAATTGCAAGAAACACACTTATTTAACTGCATTCTAATGTTTACATTTTCTTTTTGTTTTTCTTTCTCAAGCAGTATCTTTCAGAGTGTTGTAGAGATCATCTCACAATGAAGAAGTCAAAGATGTCTCTCATTGAATAGCAACATTACTTTCTAGCAGGTTTCTGATCCTTTCTTTTGTTCTCTAATACAGAACGTGTTAGAACATAAGAATAGTGATTAGAAACTACCAACATAGTGCACCTCTCAGGACAGGAGTAAAGGCATAATTTACCTAGGAATACTCATACCTCCTATCATAGCACAGTCACCTCTTTTTGCTTCCAGAACCCCCACAGGTACTCAAATATGATACTTGAAGCATTTTACATAAAATGACATAGTACTATTAACATAAAATCATGCACCTCCTCCTATGTATTTTAGAGTCTCTCTAGATTAATTATAATACCTAGAATAACATGAATGCTACAGAAATGTTTCTTTTACTGTGTTGTCTAGGAAATAATGACACATGCAATAATTTCATTCTTCTAGACAATCCTTGATGCAGCCAATGTATATTTGATGTTTAGATGCAGAAGGCTGAATGAAAAATAATTGGGAAACAGATACTAGATTCCAAGTCAGACTCACATTTTCCAGTCACTGGATTTTCTGTGATGGAGTTTTACTCTTTAATTACATTTCATGAGATGATTTATAAGAGAAATTCATAAAAAGTGATAGCCTTAAGGAGATCTGATACATTCTTAATAGACAATTGTCAGATTATTTGGCAATATATATGTATATATGCATCAGTTTATTTTTAATTATTCTATGCAGCAAATTATATATAAGAATATATATATATACATATATTTAAAGTGATAATTGAGGGTTTTTTAATTATTTGTTGAGTAGAAGACTAATTGAAGAGTACTTGTTTGGATACAGTCTTCAATTTTATGAAATTAGGTGATAGATTTTGACTCGTAAAATAGCATTGTGAACGCCATATGTATGCATCAGGGTTAAAAGTAAACACATAAGGACACAGGATCTATCTAGTGGCTGCAACCAAAGCACTGATGAGACAGTCTGTGTAACTAGTTACTCCACCCTGAAGTAGAGATATTAGCTCTCACAGTTTCTGTGATTTGAGCTAGAGAAACATCTGGAAATAATAGAAAGAGAAAATCCTCTTGACCTATGGATTGGAATTGTAGTTACTCAGTGAATTACACACACACACACACACACACACACACACACACACACATCACGCTGACAAACCAAAACAAAAAAGATAGAGAACAATGAATATTTATATCTCATACTAAACATAAGCATGGGTGGAGCTGTTGCCCCTCTTATGTATTGAGTATTTAAATGTAACTCATTAAGTACTCAGTGTTCTACAATGTCTTTCCTTGTATCAGTCTTTTTTATAGTAACTTCTCAACCATTTGCAGGTTTGATTTCATTTACATGGAGTGAGAACTTTTAGAACATTGCAATAACAGTCTCAGCACAGAAATTCTGCAGATTATTACCATTTTTCCAAACCATCACTGCCTTATCCACACTTCACCTGAAGTCTCCTAGCGGGGAGTAGAAATGACAACCTACTTCTATTTTGACTCCTTCCAAGTATTTCCAGAGCAATCAGTTAAGGCTTTATAGAAAGCACAGCCTCTCTATTTTCCATTAGCTTAACTTCAGCATTTTCCTCACTTATGAATACAGGCAACAAACTTTTACATGCAATCCTTGTGACAACCTCATAGTGGAAATAAATATACTCACATCATACTATAGTTTTTACAGATGTCTATAAATGTCATCCACACCCATCACTATATAAAAGTGCCATCAGGTCTACATCCATGCTGTTATTAAGAAGACAGTTTGTAGATGAAGAGTAGCATCTTCCCCAAAGAGGCTACTGTGGACATTTACTGAGATGCTGCAGATATGTTTTCAGTTCAGTATGAGTTCAAAATAAGTCCTCCACGATATTTATAATATAAACATGAAACTCATCCTTAAAGACAACGTATGATGGTCAGGAAAGTTTTTCCTCATGTATACCCACTTAGAGCCCAAGTAGTGAAGTCTCTGAGGGGGCACAGGTACCAACTGGTCATTTCAAGCATCTGTTCCCAGGCATTAGAGCAGTATCCTTCTATTCTTCTCAAGGATTGATTTATGAAGCAGCCCCAAAGGCCATTGCTCAGGGTTGAGATTCACGAATTGATTTTTCTATGTTGACACAGCAGTCCAAGCTTTATCTGATTTATAAACGAATGTTATAATATTTTCTGGTTTCATATTAAACTGAGCCAGGAAAATGATACTTACAGGACTGTTAGGTTTTCTCTCTTGTAGTTTTTAAATAAAGTAATGGGGGTGGGAAGGAATTAGAGAGGAGACCGAAAGCCACAAATTTTTACTCCTAATTTTATATTTATCCATCCCAAGGTGTCACTGAGAAATTCTGGTTAATTGGTAGTGTAGTATTTTCTTGTATGAGACCCAGTCTAGGATGGCGGTACAGTTTTCTGTGATTGTCACTTCCAAATGTGACACTTTGTTGTGTTTCCCTCCAACACAAGTGTTTGTTGGTAATGGATTTCTGTAAACCAAATTATATCTTCCTTTAAAGGGTAATTTTGACTGTGTATCTACACCACTCTTTTTAGAAGAGGCCAATTATTATTGATGAGAAGGAAAGACAGATTCTCTCCTGTTCTGGGCAAACTGAGTAAACTCTCAGCCCAATTTATTTTGTGAAGGTCTTCCATTGAAGCAGATATTCTTGACTTGCGTTTACACTGCAGTAAAAATAAATTTTTATTTGCCTCTCTCTTTCTGAAGGCAACAGTTTCCAGGACTTCAGAGGTTTTCAGGGTTCTATGTGTGATCAATGAATTCTATAGACTTTATCTGTGGGGTCACTGGGATAAAGTTATCATTTGCAGTTGCCTTGTTATTCTATTTAGAAGACCAAACTGGAACTTTGTGGTTGAATCCATCCTGTTGTTTTAAGAGCTTGCTTCATAACTGGAGTGTCAGTGCTTTCTTTTTGCTTGTATGTGACCTTGAGGTAATACAGATCTCATCCTAGTATCCTTCATATTTAAGGTTTTTCCCAAGATAGTATTGGGCTTAACATTCTTTTCTGGTGTTTGCTGTGGTGAGCACACAATGTTTCCATAGTCACAAGTCTGTTTATATTTTTTCTTTTTCATAGAAGGTTTGTTATGGTTATAGTTTGAATGTGAAATTTTCCCATCAAACTCCTGTGCTTGAACCCTGTTTACCAGATGGATGCATTGATTTGGACATTAGTACAATCTTTGGGGTGGAGCCTGGCTGGCGGAAGCAGGCCACTGTAGATTCTCTGGTTTCTGGTTCTTACCCACATCATCCGCTTCATGGCTAGCCATGATAGAACACCCCCATTACGTGATCCCATCATGATGCCTTTGTTTTCCTGATTGACTGGCACTCTTTAAAACTGTGACCAAAATAGATCCTTCTTTTCTTTCTGTCAGATATCTTTGTCATGGTGATGAGAGAAATAACCAATCCTGAGAGAAATTGGTATAATTTTACCTTTATCTTCAAAAAGCATAACTCCTATTCCACTCTCCTGGTCTTTCCTGCGTTGAACTGCCTCCCTTGTCAGGTTGTACAATTTTATGCAAGTTAGGCAGCCCACATCAGCTGTGTATCTAGTTCTCTGACTTCTAAGTCTATTCTTTATTGCACCTTCTAATTCAATATTTTAGTATGAATTGCTTGTTAGTCCATGGAAACATTTAAATCTTCCACAAAGTTTTCTCTTTTTTTGTCATTCCAAACACAATTTTTAACATATTCTAATTACATACACTCTCTAAAGTTTAGAATATAAAAGTCATTCTTGTTGAAAAATGCATCTCCTCACAGCAGAAGACTTTAATTTTGTGATTGCTGCAAAAATTCATGGTCTGTGATTTGTTGGTTATGCTTCCAGATCTCTGTACATGCATTTGTGTTTCCAAAATAATCTACATTCTTTGTCTCATATATATTATCATAAAATAGGTTGTCATTTTCCATCACCTAACTACCTGCATTTATAATCACTGAGCTTTACCCAGGACCCAAACAAATAAAATTGGCCTTGTAGAGTACCTACTGTAATGGAGAAAAACAGATCATCAACAATGAACATAGTATGCAACTGAAGCGTTCATCAACTTGTACTGTGATAAATGCCATGGAAAACTAATACAGAGTCAGGGAATAAGTTTGCGTATGTAGTGATGAGTGCAATAGCTTGAAATGGGATCCTCACACAAGTTCCACTGAAGGAACTGTCTGGAAGACACCCCAGAGAGGACTTCTGCACACAGCCTGAGCTTGGCTCATATTCACTCTACATTTCTCACATCAGCACCTTGACAGACATTTGTTTTTCCACTTGCTTTCCAATATTTAATAATACTTTATTGCCTCTTTCTTGAAAACTAAGGGTGTAGAAGAGTTAAAAATATAATGTACCACTTCTGTTTATCATATACAGGATTAGGTAAGCTAAAATGAGAATCTGCATTATTTGCTATTATTATTATTTAAATAATTAGAAAAAGTTTTCCATATATTAATTATTCTTTTTAAATAAAATGAAAAAAATCTACTAATGGCTATAAGAATATATGATACACACACACTATATATATATATATAATATATATATATCAGGCTATAATGCAATTAATTAAGAGGTGAAAATGAAGGGAGAGTCAGAGGTGTTCATCATTTATGAACTGTTACTCCTATTTCAGAAGTCCTAAGTTCAGTGTCAAGCACCCATGGTAAGTGGCTCACAACTGCCTGTAACTCTTATTAAATAAGGAATCAAAGTCAGTGTTAGAAACAACCCACTAAAGTGAGAATTTTACTGTGAATATAATAAAAGCAGTATTCTTAATTGTTTCACATACCTACAACGCTTATTTAAAGACAACATAGTTTAAAATAAACTGGTATATTTAGAAAATCAATACACAAAGTATGAGTAAAACAAAAGGATTTGTGAAGAAAGGAATAAATTGCACAAAGATTTTTAAATGTTGAATGATTAATACAGCTTACTTTTTATGTTAGTTGAAGTGAAGATGATAAAAAAATAAAGTTACAGATGATGAAAAATAAATTCTAAGGAAAGAATAACAAATGCTTTACAATGTAGAGTATCAATGGACTTGTTTTGAGAAAAAGTCACATTTCAAATTGAATCAAGAAGCGTAGATAATCTTATTCAATGAATTACCATAAAGTAAAATATGGTCAAAGATATTTCCTAAAAGGGAACATTTTAAGACACTCATCTTTAAGATGTTGTGTTAGAATGACTGTATTTCACTTGTTTTTTCAACTACTGTAAAACTGACCAAAAAAATAAGAGAAAAAAGTAAAATGTTTTTTATTGTAAGTTGTTGATGAATGATATTAGTGCTTAAGTCTATGAAGAGCAAAATTACCTTAAAGGTTGTCTCTGCAAGGATAAGAAGATGGCCACCTGGAGGCTGTTCAGAGGGAAAGGAAGTGCCAGGGATGTGCACTGTGGGCTGTGGGCTCCATCATCAAGAAGACAGAACAGATGACTAGCTGACTTTAGCTCCTAGACAGATTTTGGCATACAGGAGAAAAAAATTCACTTGTTGTATGATCCAAATCCTGCTTTCTTCCCTTTCCCATGTTCTGAACAAAGGTACCTGAGAATTTGTAGTAAAATGAAAAGCTGAGATTCTAAAATAAGCCCCTCAGCCCAAGTGTTGTAATATTATCAATTATCTACTATAGGAAGAAATGTAATATAAAAATGTGTCAGATACAGAATACTTTGTGAAACAAAATGTTGAGACCATTACAAAATGTGCTATTAGGATTAAAATAGAATTCAAGTGCTTTCATAAAACAAAACTTAAAGGAACCATACACTAGTATAGATGAAAAATGATAGAAAGAAATGCTACTTGAAAGTTGGAGAAAAGGATGCCTGAATAAAATCTAATTGAAAAGAACATTTTTAAATAAAATAAAATAAAAAATATCATTTAAAGAGTATTCTATCTTAAAGTCAGTGTATGGAACACAATGAAGAAGTCTTTAATCAGCCAAAATGTCAAAATTCTTTCTTGTACCAAAAATAAGGCAATCTTATTAATTTCACGGTTATGAAAAATGCAGCAGTCAGCTGTAGTAACCATGCCTCTGTAGAAACACTAACATAAGTTCAGACTTTTCTACTCAGTGAAACTACTTAATGGCCACTTGTAAAGAGTTGTTAAAATGGCCACATGCACTGTGCTTGCTTTCCAGTTTCCTATCACACCACATTGGTAAGAAAGGAGAGGGTATGTAGATGAACATTCTCACTGCAGGGGAGGATCCACTCAAATAACTTTCATGACAGACAGAAAATGGACAAGATCTGTTCAATTATTGCACATAAATAATTTGACCCCATAATTTCAATTTGAGAATGTTTTCGATTTCAGGAACACACAAAAAATCTAGTCTTCTAGTTACAAATATATCATGTAATATTTTGTTCATAGTAAATTGTTGTAAACAAACTATTCATTAGTAGGGGTGTAATTAAATGCAGCATTAATATTTAAACAAGTAATATAAGAACAGTTTAAAATGAAGTAAATAAATTTGGAAAAAAAAGCTATCATATACTCCTGTCTAGTCTATCCTATACTTTATCCTAAATTTCTTTCACAATCCATGCAAACTTTCTTTCTTCATGAAGATGTTTTTACATTCATAAAAACAGATGTTTATCCTTGGCAAAATTAAGTAAACAAACACACAAAACAAAATCTCCTGAAGCTCTCAAATTTCCCCAACCTTCCAGTGGGTTACATTTCTATTGTGCTATAAACTTATTCTGCTTAATGAATTAATATTTTATAAATTATTTTATTAACTCTTTGGACGTTTTGCTGCTCCAGAGAAGAAAACACATAGACTGGAAAATTGACATTTTAATGACAGAGAGTAGGTATTGGCTAGCTTGTTGATGAACTAGTTTGTGGAATGTAGTGAGGCATACAGAAATGAACTTTTGCATTGTTCCCTAGATCTCTCTCTCTCTCTCTCTCTCTCTCTCTCTCACACACACACACACACACACACACACACACACACACACACACACACACGCACACGCACACGCACACGCACACGCACACGCACACACACACACTGAGGTTCACTGAGGTTGTTCTTCATCTCCCATGAGGGTGTTCTTCCTGGGCTTGGGTGTTCCCTTTACCACATTATTGTGCCATATCACATTCTATGGATGGCTTTGGAATTTAAAATAAGATTTTTTTTTTTTTTTTACAAAAAATTCAGTATTTTATGTGCAAATCATAAGTGTCCTCCTGAGCATAGCAAAGACCATCACAGAATTTTCCAAAATTCTTATCCCACTTTAAGATTCTGGTTAAAAAAGACAAATACCAGCCAGAAAGCCTTACCAAAGCCTTCTTATTATATTCCCTTAGAGTTTCTAGATGACTCAGTTGCTTAAAAGCCTGTCTGTTTTTGTTTCTGCTTTTGTTGTTTTTTTTTTTTTTTTCTCCCTCTTTTCTACAAAATCTTTACCTCCTTGAAAACAGAAATAACATTTTTGGAAAAATGAATTTCTATAAACCTCATCAAAAGAATTAATAACATGATTCTTTACTAAATACATAGCCACACCCTGCTTGGTGGCCATACATTTCATTGAACACATATCCCAAACATATTTCTTTGACTATAGTTGTACCGAGGAACATCCATTGCCCTGAATATAGATTTATTTTTCATGCTTACTTCTTCTAAAATGAAGACCAGTAACCTAACTTGGTGTTTGGAAATAAAAAAGTAATGACCCCTTAGTGTTCCTTAGTGTTCACAATGTGAGACCTCTGACTTTGGGATCATGAACCTATACAGATACAGATCTAAGGGAAAAAAATCTCACTGTGTGGAGACTCCTTGTCTTAGACACAGTCATTCTCATCCCAGAATAGCATCTAATGCTTATTCCTGGTTGCATGGTCTCCTCGTTGCTTTTATCTGAGTGTTACCTTCAGTGGAATATTGGCCTCTTCTACTCTTTAAGATTTTAGATGCCATCCTAAATTAGTTTATTTGGTAATAGGCTGTGTTGCTTTGGCTCATAACTCATCTCTGCTTTTTTCTATCTATTAATTTCCTCGATGATCTCAGAATATCTCTTCCAGTTTTCTGTATGGAGTGTGTGTGTGTGTGTGTGTGTGTGTGTGTGTGTGTGTGTGACTAATATTCAGATCAAGTAAACCCCTTTTCAGGGCAACCAGATGATTATACGCTCAGGGTATCTTGTATCATATACTGTTTGTCTACTAAAATAAGCAATATAACATATGCACTATATCTTTCTGTCCCATATTTGAAAACTCACATGATCCACTTGAGAATTATCTGACTTGTTGAATTACTTATACAAGGTGATGTTATTTGGCTAATGCTTTCAGAATGGTCCTAAGCATTGTACAACTGAACAGTTCCAATAATATTTTGTCTCCAGATCCTCCTGATATCCCAATTTTGTGTGTGTGTGTGTGTGTGTGTGTGTGTGTGTGTGTGTGTGTGTGTGAGAGAGAGAGAGAGAGAGAGAGAGAGAGAGAGAGAGAGAGAGAGTCACATTGGTCTGAAGACAACTTCTAGGAATCAGTTTTTTTCTTTTACCATAGATCCTAGGCATTTAACTTGGGTCATTTGAATTTAAAAGCAAACACTTTTTAATACTGCATCATCTTGACAGATGTACATTTTAAAGTGATATCAGCAAATGTCAGAGATGATAGCTGGCCTGTTCAATGTGAATAGTATCTTTTCTAATATGAATGTGAGCATTTGGGAAGACAAAATAGACCAGGTGGCAACACAATGTTTTTTTCCCTTCTAATCCCTGCCTTTTACCGAGTGCAATAGAGCTCTATTCTGTTGAATATAGCTTACAAAGGAAACTGACACTTGAGAACTACTTATGCAGTGGTTAAAACACTCACTTATCCAGAATTCAAATTAGTCTTTTAGCATATATCTGTTACTAATTCAATCTCAATTAGCACATTAAGAAAATAAGTCGAATTCAAAAGTTTCTATTAACCACAGTGAAGTGGGAATAATGTATATCTTAAAAGACCTAAGCGGGTCCTTAAATTTTATAAAATAAAGGTAAAAAGGAAGAAAGGAAAGAAGGAAGGAGGAAAGAAAGAAGAGAGAGAGAGAGAGAGAGAGAGAGAGAGAGAGAGAGAAGATGGAGTCAATGACACCTAATAGTACTATGGGTTGTTCTATTCTAATTTTATTATTTAATAGATCAATACTTATGAACAATGAAGTAATAACTGTTTCTATATCTGCATTCATGACTTTTTTTTTGCAGAAATTTTACACAGTATTTGTCAGACATCAGCTGGTTTGCAGAAGCCACTGTCCTTTCAATGTCATCCTGAAACAAGGTGGTTTCTGCTGTGAGATGATGTCATTTGTGGCTGAATCTAGATATCTTATTTGAATGAAAGGTGGTAATCTCCTTGGACTTGAAATTTATGAGTATTTCTTTTGATGGGAAATTTGATAAAATCAGATTAATATAAGAACAGAGGAATGAATTCTCTGCACAGCCTTGTAGTCTGTTTAGTGATATATACAAGTGGTTCATCTTACCAGGGGATAGCTTGAGAATACAGGAAGTTGAGACTTACCTTGCTTGAAGAGGATGCTGCACCCAGCTCTAAATCACACCCTTCTGAAAGATGATTATTTATTGAAATAATTGTTGAAGCTGACAATTTTTCCCCTGAGAAAGTTTCCTTTGTGCCTTATTCATAATAGAAGCAGTCTCAGAAAAAGGCCTCCATTGACCTAGATTCTCTGTTTTTCTGCATGCCAATAATTCAAAGAACACAAATTTATGCATCTGACACCATCTCATCACAAATAACAATATTCTTGAATATATAGTGCAGCTCTTTTCAAGAAGTGAAAATTATTCCACACATATTTTCTCATTAATCCTCCCATGCTATCATCCCCACATTTCAGGCCTGTGGAAATTGAGATTGGGAGAGGTGGAGTTACCTATAGTAAAACACATGCCATGATAAGTAAAGAGCTTGAAAATGAATTCCCAGAGTGCCATTGTACTAGATGGCAGTTTCCTTTTTATCTCTTAGCACTACTGAAATATTTTCTGTATAAAGATAGCATTCCTTCAATAGCTGAAAATATATTGTAGGACAATTAAACATCTATCTATTTAACCTATGCTACCAACAATGTTTTGTTTCAAGACCAATACCTCACTAGGTCTAATCCATTAAACATAGATTCATATGCAAGAAAGAAAGCTCCTTCCATACCACTGCATGGAACTTGAATGTAACATCATGGCCCTGCCATCTTACCAATTGACTTAGGCTTTGATCATTTGCTTTGCCAAGGGCAAGATTTATATGCATGAGCCACTTTTATTCCAATAATGAATGCATTACTTTCCCTCAAGTGTACTGTGAAAAATTACTATGAAGTCATTATTCTGGCTCAGCTGATCAGGATGAGGGTGGGGATGAGGAAATGGTCCTTTTAATTTTAAATTTTTAGAAATCTAGCTTTTTCTAGCATTCCATCTTTTTTCTTACAAATGTAGGGGAAATAAACTCAAGCCATTCTAAGGAAAGCTTTAGTCTTTAAAAGAGAAGTTTCCCAATCTACATTTAGAGAATCTAAAATATATACTTCCCAGGCTTCTTTGTAGCTAAGTTCTATTACTTAGATGCATTTGCATGGGATGAAGACATCAGAAATGTGGCAGATAATATTTTTTGCAACTAAATATGCTTACATATAAATGTTTTGGGTGTGAGGGATCACAGTGGTTCAGCATGACATTCAGGGACCAGCCAATGACACCATTATTATAAGGAAGCATTTACAACTACAATAATATAATTCCAAAAATTAGTTGCTGCCTACTCTTTGAGTTTCTTACCCATGGGTATGTCCTTCAAACTAAAATTCTAAGAGCAGTTCATCAATGTACATTTTCAATCTTTCTAAAGACTGTGGAAGCATACTCATCCTGTAACAAAGTCACTTTATGTTGGCTGTGTTTGTGATGGTTGGTTATTTTACTGAAGAAATAGCCTATTTACTACTCTTAAGTGTTGAGAGATAGATACTGAGAATGCCATAGAGTTGAAAGTCTGAAATCAAATATTCTTTTTGGCAATTAGTAAGTGAAATTGTTTCTATTTTACCATCTTAATAATGAATCTCCTAAAATCAGCTTTAGAGGAGTTTTTGAATACTGTGAGTAATTATGTGTATGAAATGTTGAATTAATTAGGTTGATATTATTTGGCTTTAATAACAACATTCTTTAATGCCCCTTAATAAAACTGGCTTAAATAAGAAAGGAGTTTGCTTTCTATAAGAACTAGGAGTTTCTGTGTAGGAGCAGCCCATGGAATGATACAGTCTTGGCTTAATGAGATCCTAACAGTTCAGTGAAGTAAACAGACTAGTGGCTGTGTGTGCAAATAACAATTTATTTGAACCTGAGTCCTTTCATTCTCATGACATTTATACTGTAATGACTGAATTGAATGGTTGCCATGAGAACCATGGACCTTCAGGTTGGCAAAGTTAAAGTACTTACTCTCTGACCCTTCGCAGCATGCATTTCAGAATTCACTCATAGCCAATGACCCCACCACCTCCCTCTCCCACCCTCCACCAGGATAGTTCTATACCCATGGGACTCTGAAAGCAGCCAACGAGGTTACAAATCTCTCCTCTTATGATGAAGGAAGAGTGGTACACCTATCACCTTCCATGAGATTGAGTTAAATTATGTCACGTGGCTACCACTGGGCTAATAATAGTAGGTTAGAACTCTACAAAGAATGAAACCCTTTATGGGGATGGTTCCTGTCTTTCATTGCAGTACTGTGAAAAGCAGAAGGTAGCAGGTTTCTGTGAATGCAAAGCCAGTCTAGTTTACATACTGAGACCCTGTCAAGATATGGGGAGAAGGAGAGATAATAAAAAGAATTAATTGACATATATTAAGTGAGGTCATTATTTTTACTCTGCAACTAGAGAAAGACGCCCACCTATATAGCTGAGGTTTTGACAAGAAAACAAGATTTACTTAGGTGGTTGCATAAACTGTCTAACCCTAACATACCACAAAGTACCTGAAAGCGAGACAGATGCCCTGGAATTGCTAATTGCTTTGCCCAACAGTGTTGGTACCTACTTAGAAGAAGTAACATGAGCACTGAGCTTGGAGTTGAACATAGTATTTTCTTGTAGTTCAATCTAAGTCTACCTTGTGACCAACATTTCAATTCAGCTTCTCTTTCCATGTGTCTATGGGCCAGTCTCATTATGAAATCCAAAGACTTATCAGAAGTCCTGTATCTGAAACTGAGGTGTGCTTGTCTAACATTGGCAAAGCCATCTATTAATCCTTTAATACAAAAGAAAAGACAAATATATGTGTTTGTCTCCCTCCCCAGAGGCTTTACATTGCATCTCATACTAGTTGTTGTGTATCTTAACAGGAAACGTTTTGCAATATTCCAAGAGAAAGTACTTTCATGTCCCAAGACTGGAGTGTTTGACTTTTCAATAGAAACCCATCCTTGCTGGGGCTAAAGGTCACCCAGTGGTGCAGATGTTATGCTTACATTTCATTCACATATTCCTTAGTCTCATGTTATTCACGGTCTGCCTGAATCAGGTATTGGGCTGAGGAGAGAAAGTACTCTGATGTTCCAGTGTCTACATTCAAATGGGCATTGGGGAATAGCTGGGAGCCATGCAAATGTAAACAATGGGATATCAGGGAGCAGCTCAGAGCTATGGAGATAAAGTAGGTAAAGGATGATCAAAATGACTCCAGGGTGACATCATTTCAAGGGGACAAACAGTCTAGTGATAGGAACTTTTAGTTCTTAAGGTGGGAATTTGTAAGTAAAGAAGAGCAGCATATTTTGTGTGTGTTTATTGCTGGATTTATAGGTTTTATTGATAGGATTTCAATTTTCTTTTTTTCTCTACATAGTTTTCCCTGCTCAAGAGCTTCCACAGGTCTTTTTTATTCTTTTCAGAGAATACAGTGTATTGGAAAAAGGGAGACTTGGAAAAGAGAAATTTTAAAGTAGTTGCATGTTTCAGAATTACATTATTGAGTCTTCAGAAGTTGAATTTTTTTTCAGCCATTATAAAAGTTAAGCTTTGTTTCCTAATTTTAGTATTTTAGGCAATGACAACCAAAGTATCCAGAGACTGGTGGTCAAATCTTTAGATGTCAATCAAATCACATTCTCTGTAAAGCATTCTCTGATGGCTGAGGCTTCAGAGAAAGGGGCAAAGCCCTTTGAGAGGCAACTACAGCATCTTTCTGCTGGGAATCTAAGCTGAGATTATGACATTTCCTGTTCTCTTCATCAACTGCTTGAAAATGCCTGCTGCTGCCACTGAGTAAATTCTGCCACCTCCCTAGGTATCTTTTCCTCATGTGATGAACTTTCATTATTGTTTCCTAGCCTTGTATTCCCAAAACATTGTTTCTCCATTTGAATGTGCTTTCCAAAGCAGCTTATAAGCATTTAGACATTGGACTCTTTGGTTAATGTGACACTTCAAAAGAAACATGGATTAATCTGGGAAACACAAAAGCAGTATGTGAAAATATAATCCTTCCTCCAGGCAACCCTGACCCAGTTGGTGATTGCCATGATGGGTTTGTAGGGATTCTATTATAGTTGGGTTATTTATTTGTATCTGGTCAACATGGTGATGAGGTAAATCATTAATTCAATTGACTTCATGATTCACTCTTCTACTGCAGAAAAAGTAATCAACATATTTTCTATCAGTTCCTCAATGACACTCTGAAAATATCACTATTGAAGTGTATTTGGAGTTCATACGCATGAACTTTCCAAGACAAAAGCAAATAAACGAAAAATTTTTTGAGAAATAATATAATTATTTAATAATATGATAATATAACCCTACCTATTTAAGTAGGGTTAATTCTAAGGTACTTTTAAAATTGTTTTCTTTATTATTATTTTATATATATTCTTGTATTGCTGCGTGAATATCTGTTCACCATGGGCATGCAGTACCTACAGAGCCCAGATGAGGGCGCCGGGAATCTTGGGTCTGAACTTTTACATTGTTTCAACCTTCCAAGGTCCAAAAAATATTGTGTTGGGATTTTGATGGGCAGTGCATTGAATCTGTAGATTGCCTTTGGTAGAATTGCCATTTTTACTATGTTGATCCTACCAATCCAGGAACATGGGAGAGCTTTCCATTTTCTGATATCCTCTTCAATTTCTTTCTTCAATGATTTAAAATTTTTGTCAAATAGGTCTGTTACTTCTTT